>MU001683.1:125066-233746 GCA_010093515.1 Lineolata rhizophorae | reverse complement strand
GACGCGTCATGACGCGTGTCAACGCAGCCAGGGGGTCAACGCAGCCAGGGGGTGGACCACGTTAGTGTATGTGGTGATATGAGTTTTTGTTGTGAAAGGAAAGAAAAGTGAGAGTAGACTAAATACACTTCGCAAAGGGTGTAAGAAGTTACGTGAAGAACCACCAAGAGGGGAAAGCAAAAAGAAGCTTGGGCAGGGACCTCCCATTCTACTACAGTATGTATTGTTCAAAACTGTCAGGACCGCCCCGAACTTTGCTGTGGTAAAGATAACTGCCAGGTACTGCTAGCAGTTTCCCGCCATAATTGCGCAACGGTCACCCGGCTCGATTCCGACATCAAGGAGCGCCTTGGAGAAATCAATGCTTTGCTGCTGCAGGTGGTAGTATCTCCAGCGTGCGCCTGTCTGATGAAAGACCAGACATTCATTCAGTCCGTGACGCTGATATTGAAAGTCCAAATGTCCACTCAGGTTGAGCTTGAGTAACAGAGATTCAGAGGGCCCATGAAGGATGGAGGAAACACAGTCAGGATTGTGAGCGCCGAACTCCGCATTGTCAACACCTTCACATCCAGACTCAGTCATTTCTGCGGGCCTTTTTTGCGATAAAATGAATTACAAAGAGATGAACACTGGCAGGAATGCATTAAAGCCGAACTTCAATTCAGATGGCGAGCTCATCGCTTTCTGAAGCGAATTTAAATGGATATCAGATTGCCCAATGTTTGACGGGGCACAGTCTTCACTTCAAATTGAGAAATTGAGACGACTCGTTTGAGCTACCGAGAATTAGACATTGCCGACCTAGGAGTAGTACACTAACTACCTCGGCTGATTAGTGTCTGCTTGTCCTCTGAGATTACTGCACAAACACTTAACTTTAACGACCATTTCACTGACATTAGCTCGGCGATCAATTCAGCAACGCTTGCTACTGCTGAGAGCTAGCTTTTCTCTGGGCCTATCTAGACAGGATCCGGATCTGCATCTCGTTGCAAGGATTGCCGGGTTATAAAATTCTAACCCGGCTATGGAATCTCCTGGACACGCCTCGTGGACCCATTGCTTGCCGATGTGGTCCTCCGCGAAAGTGGATTGTAATAAAGAAGCAAAGCCAAAGTTCCCAGTGCATGAAGAATGGTTGAGCAAACATTGCTGCAGAGCTAGGATATCCTTGCAAGCAAAGGAGGGGATAGGAGTGGGTAGTGCAGGCTTCCTGGTTTTTAGGGAGTTGAGTTGCCTTTGGGGCGGGGTTAGAGTAAGAATCTGACTAGATCAAATGGTTGTTATCACACCAGATGAAGAATTCCAGGGTACAACTCATAGCCGATATTGGACCGATCGACTTGCTCCTGCACTTGCATTCATTTACGACTGTGGTATGATGAAACAGTGTCTAAAAGCGCATTTTGTACCACCGGCCGGATCTCGCGCAAAAGGCTAAGCAAATTTCTCATCATGCTCAACTAGGAGAAAGAACTTGACGAAGTCTGCCCCTTCTGGCTGTCCCTCTTCCGATAAGTCACTTTGATAGAGTGGTGATAAAAATGGCTCGGGCTACTAGATTCAGGATCTGCGTCCTCAACTGAAGGCCCAACGACGAGAAAATTATCTTATGACCAAAGTATATCAACAAATCAGATTTTATTCTGCTGTTCCATTCCTAAGGAATGTGAGAGCCCCTCAATATTGTTGAATCGACCCAAAGTCCGTTTATCAGTCGAGCAGGATGCTACAAATCAGAACACGGTGCCCTTTATCGTCCTCAGCTCGGAAATTTTGAAGTCCCTCTACATAGCCACCCATAGGATCGATAGTACAAAGATTACTGTGTCAGCAATACATATTCAATTCTGCGCAGTTCCGTAGGCCTGCATGATAGCGCCCCTCACTAGGTCCCCGACTAGGTAGCTAAGCTGCGTCTCCAGACCCGCAAAGATTGTCATTGTATCAGCCTTAGCCGACTCGGGTAGTAGGCGTTCCAGCTCCCCAGGCAAGATGTTGGTCCAAATAGCGCTGGAAATAGAGCTGCCAATCGAGCTACCGACAGAGGCAAAGAGATATAGCAGGGTTAGTACAACGGCAATTTCACCGTGCTGCGAAATGGCCATCACGGCTAGCTGCTCCGTAATGACCAGAGTTCCGCCACCAAAGGCAATAAAAATTTGGCACATCACCACGTAGCCGATGTCGGTGTAGGGATGTCTGAAATGAATCATAAGGGCCCCCCTTCCCCCCCAAAACCTGCAGAGGTAGCAAGCACCAGGCCAACCACTTGTATCGCCCAGAATACTGAATAAGGAAATCAATAACAATAGCCCAAAATGTAACCTCAATTCTGTAAACGTTTGCGACATAGCCCGCCTCAGAACCTGATAGGTTATGGACCACTTGCAAGTACGAATATAGTAACCATCCCAACAAAAGTAAGAGTACCAGATAGCAAGCATGCACCGAGGGCCGTTGGCAAGAGTAGCAAATGGAAAGGAATGAACGGCTTGTGACAGAAGTACCGCTCGTAGACACCAAAAAGGATGCAAAGAACGATGCCAATGACGACATACAAATCATGGATCCGGAACGCCACTCGTGCCCCAGATGGAACCGGTCAAGCCACCCAACGCATCACCGTTTCGAATGAAGTCAAAAGTGTTTATGGGCTTCTACCGTCGGACCCATGCCACTGGAGACCTTGTTCAAACAACGAACGAAATGACAACACATGAACAGGGTAGAGCGTCTTCTCCACAACCACTCCAAAGATAGACTAGCTAGTCAAGTTGGCAAAGAACTCCACAATTGCCAGGACAAAGAACAGCAAGCCAAAAAGGCTTCTTTGCGAATGGATGTGGTTCACACTTTCGCAGAGGCTGAGACTGGATATTGTGTTTCCAAAGATGACAGACTCCCCAGAGTAAATGACTACAACAGTGAAGGCTACTCCCATTGTCGCGTTGCCTGTTTTCACAGTATTGGTCCGAAATCAGGTCAAAGCCAAGAATTTGGGTATGCTCCAGAACGAGCCCAGTGGAAGGACCGCAGTGCAGAGCATAGTCCACCACTATTCTATCGAATTTGACGGTACTCTTACTCCTACAAATTAAAACCCTTAGATTTCATTCGCAACTAAGTATAGCCATCGGCGTTGTTCTGATCGCTGGAGGACTAGTCCTATTCCTGTTGCCGTTGTCAATCGCAACTTACGAAACTGACAATCTTCTCGATCCTAGCGAACCTGGTGGTTGCCGTCGTTCTATCCCACATCGCCGCCTGGAAAGTTGCGATCGTCTGCCTCGCGGTCGTTCCAACTATGCTTGGCGCAAGATTCGTGCGGATCAAAGTGCCAGCAAAATTCTACGCACGACATGAAGACGCGTTCGCCTGGTCAATTGGTATCATCGTTGAGGCTGCCAACTCGATTAAGACTGTTGCATCACCATCTTTGGAGAACGAGAGAGTTGCAGTCTACCGCCGGTCTTTGAAGGGCCCACGCAAAGAGATCACCCAGGCTTGCGCTCATGCAAACCTGTGGCTTGCTGTCGCATACAGTGTTTCCAACCATATCCCTGCCCTAGTCAACTAGTGGAGAGGCAAACTAATCATTGCTAGAGACCACACTCAGGCTGAATTCTTTATTGTTCTCCTGGCGCTCCTAGTTAGCGCGCAACCGTGGGCTCAGATGTTCACGCTTGTTTCCGATTTCTCGAAAGCCCGCGCGGCTGTTGCGAGAATCCCGGGTCTCTTGCACCTTGGGTCAACACGCACACTCTCTGGCAATGGCCCATCGACAGGGACTATCGTCTCCTCAAGAGTAGAAGACGACGTCGAGGCCAAGATCGAGTCAATGGTACAATCGCCAAAAAGTAACGTCAATAAAGGAGTCGGCGTTCAATTCCAGAACGTCGACTTTGACTATCCTGCCAGGCCCGACATGAGAGTCCTCAACGGCATGGACTTCGAGATCACACCCGCTGGATGGACAGATAGACTTATGGACTGATGGACGGACAAGACGGATAAGACGGACAAGATGCAATATGAATGTATTTCAGGCGGCGCCGCGCCGCGTGGTCGCGCTTTCTCGCATTCGTTCCCTTGCCTTCGCTCTCCGCCTGTGTTTTGCGGTGAACCCAGTCGTACCGTACCGTACTATCCCATCGCGCCTCGAACCCGCCACGCAGCCAAAAACGCCGAGAGATAAGGGACACGGGCAGAGAGGTACAGGGGTAGGCATACACAGAGAGAAAGAGAAAAGAAAGACAGAACCGGTGGGAGAGAGAAGAAGCGCCTAGGACCTAGCGACACACCACAAGTATCCACAAAACCAGCGGCCACTTCCACCGCTGGCGCAGTCGCTAGCGCAGCTCGCAGGAATACAACAATATTCTCCGCCGCCCCGGCCCATTTGGGGCCTAAGGACGGGTACCTATCCACCGACACGTGCTAAGCGCCACAAGAAACTCAGACACAACTCCCTCCCGATCTATCCAGGCAACAAGAAACCCTCTTCCCTGCACCTCATCGCCCAGCACACATAAGCTTGGAGACAAGCGGGGCGCCCGGGCACCAGTTTTCGGTCCAGTCCAGTCCAGTCCGTTTAGTACAGTCATGCTCGCCCACACGGCTCCATCAAAACAACGCCCCTTAGTCGAAGAGCCTCAACAAAGAAAAAAATATCGCTCGTACACCTACCCTCACCCATCCTCAATCACCATCCCCTTCCCTCCCACCACCGCCATCCTCCCCAGCCCCACCCTCCATCTCCGTCCCCGCCCCTGCCACACCCTGACTCTTCACGGCCAACGAAATAGCAATCTTCTTCGGCCCTGCCCCTCCCCCACCACTACCACCACCACCTGTCCCCTTCCTCCTCAACCTCACCCCATTCCCCCCAACCCCCCCCGCACTCCCCGTCGAGCTCCTCCTCTTCGCCTGCCCCGACAACCTGCCCAACTCATCGTCCTCGTCCTCGTCCTCCTCGCGGCGCCGCTTCTCCGACAGGCGCTCCGGCGGCGGCGTCTGCGGCACGGGCGTCTCGCCGCGCCTATGCTGCCGCTGTCGCTGCTGCTGCTGCTGCTGCTGGTGGGACGATGGCCGCGGCAGCTGGTCGTCCGAGCTGTTTGCGCCCGGCGACGAGGAGCCGTCCGACGACGATGCCGGCGGCGTCGTCGTCGTCGTCGTCGTCGCGGGCGCTACGGCAGCGGCGCTCGGCACGCCGTCGATCTCCGGCAGCATGTCCATGGCGTCGTCCTCGTCGTCCGGGTAATTGACCAGCGGGCGCAAGGGCGCTCCGGCGGCGCCGTTGGGCATGCCGGGTTGCTGGCCCGCGGCGGCGACCGAGGCGGCGGCGGCGGCGGCGGCCTCCTCGTCGGGCTCGTCGTCGGAGCCGTTGAAGTAGGCCTCCTCCTCGGCGTCGATGTCCTTGAGGCCGGCCTGCCAGCGCTGGCCCCCGCCGTTGATGACGCCGCGGTTGGCGGCGGCGGCGGCGGCGGCGGCGGCGGCAGCGGCTGCGGCGGGGCCCTCGATGTCCTGGGTCGTGAGGCCATATTCCTCCGGGTGGTGCAGCTGCTCGTAGCGGAGGATGAGGCTCTGGAAGGTGTCGACGTAGGTGATTGTCTTGAGCCTGTCGCGGTGGTTCTCGACGATGTGGTCGATGAGCTGCCGGACGCTCTCGCGCTTGATGTACTCGAAGAGCTCGAGGCAGGCCGAGTTGAGCAGGTTGTCCCGCGGCATCGTCTCGTACACGATGTTCAGGATGTTGGTGAAGAGCTTGTTCTGCATGATCTGCCGGTTGAGGTGTTCCTCGTGCAGGCTGAAGACGACCCGGAAATACTTGAGCGCCGAGAGCTTCAGGTGCTTTTCGGGGCACGACATGAGCTGGGCTACTCGTGAAGCGTAGTCTTCCGAAAGGACGAAGAGTCGACTCCGCGGCGTGTGCTGGCGCAAGAAGAAGGACAGCACCTCCACAAGGTGAGAGTACAGCGAGACCTCCTGCACCGTTAGATTGTCCATGCGTTCTCGTCCTTCCAGGTCCTTCAGCGGCTGGAACAGCTTCCTCGCTGACTCCTCGTAGAACTTTTGGATGAAAGTATCCGTCTGCGGGACCATGGGCGTAGCCCGTTGTATCCTCGCAAGGTACTCGTTATTGGCCCTCCCGAGCGTCTCCATCGACGCCGTGTTCGCACCCGGATCCAGGAGGACCTTGATCGCATCCGCCATCTGCGCCTTTACGCCCAGGTCCACCTCCACTAGCAGCAATTCGATGAGTGTGTCCGTGAGGGGTTTTGTCTTTTCGTTAAGAGCCTTGAAGATTTGGCTCCGCATCATTAACGCGTCGTGATCGATAAGCGCAACCAGAATGTCCGTCCCCGCGACCCGCACGGCCGCGTCTTGATGCCGCAATGCAAACGTAATAACGCCAAACAAACCGCCCGTAATGAAATTTTGGTACAACTGCGCCCGGCTATTCGCCTGCAGGCTCTTGGCGATGGCGCAGCACTGTTGTATGAATAGAACCGCGTCCTTTTTCCGCTGCTGGTCCGTGACCTGCGGACTGAAGATGCTAAACAACTCCTTCAGGAATATGACGTTCGATTGAAGATGCTGGACAATGTCGACTTGGTGGAAGAAGATGAGCGAGTTGAGGACCGAGAAGGTAGGGTCGTCCAGGATGCGCGCAAGCACAACGTCCTTTAGGTATTGTAACCGGTATGTAAAATGGATCTTCTTCCGGATGCCTTCATCCTCGATCTTGACCACCTCCTTAAACCGCGACTCGTCCTTCAAGTATTGTCGATGATTGGCCTTGTGAGTCGGGAAGTCCGGGTCGTACTCCAGCGCGCCGACCACGCCAAGAACCACATCGTCCGTTACGACATACTCAATTATGGCCGTGTCGTTGAGTAGGATTAACGTCTTCATGATATTACATAACCGGTGTAGGTCCGCAAGGCTCTCCGAGTTCTCGGCCATCTCCACCAGAGGTACCAGCTTCGTGATGTAGTCCGCACCAACCACAAACTTTGATAGAGCTTCTCGGCCAGCCGGCGTGCTATTGGCCGCGCGCATCATATTTTCGACTTCGGCAAGGTTGCTGAGGTCGGGCGGCGGGAGCATGATAGGATGAAGATTGTCGATGACGTCGTCCGAGAGGCCGTCGTCCGGTCCGGACAAAGCTTGCTGCCGAGACTGTACTTCGCTCACGAAATCCCTGAGAGAGTTCGAGTTCAGTCAGTAATCAAATGTCGTATAGGTAAGGTTGGAAACAAGCAGTACCATATCGCGGCGCATCCTTCCGCTTCTTGAAAGCTTAATGCCATATCCGTGACACTTGCCTCCGTCCATACTATCAGAGTGTCTGGTTGCAACTGTCAGCTGAGCAGCTCATGGAAAATAGACTCTTTTTGTGAATCGCGGTGACATGCCCTGTTGCTTCTGGTATCCGTCATCCTTGGAGACCTTCGTCTCTAACAGTGTCCGGTTCGGCTCGTCCTCCGACTGCACGTATATGCGACCCTCATCCTGCAAGGCACATAATCATCAGCAAACTCCACGCACGTGTAAAGAGCACGCAAAAGACAGGCGTGGCATCCACGCGCTCAACGCAAGACCCATCCAACACTGCGTGGGCGGCGAAGCTCACCGCGCCACAACAAGGTCAGGGTTCAAAAACACATCGGCGAAAGGTATAAAGAGAGAGAGAGAGAGACACGGGGCCACAGGTGCTAAGGCAACATATGACATCACCCATCCAAGACGCGAAACCAGGGCCTACTAACATTCACCAGGGAGCCGGTGCAGAAGCCCGTGCCCCGATCAAACCAGTCGCCATTCTTCAGCTCGTACACCTTGACGCGCTTGCGGTCGTTTGCCGGCGGCACGGCCAGCGCCATCGTCCGCACACCCGCGTGGTCCGCAGGCTTGCGCGACGGCAAGTCGTTGCTCCACCGAACCCCCCAGAGGGGTGCGCGCCGCTCACGCTCCGGCGACGACGATGACGGCGACGGCGGCAGCGGTGGTGTCGCAGCGTTGTGGAAGGGAACGGCAACTGTAGCAACCAGTCGTGGCCGCTGGCAGCGACGGCGGCGGTGGCAACGAGGAACCCGGAGAGATCGGTCGGGCACGGAGCCGGACGGGTGCTAGGAGATGTCTGGCGCGTGTGCGTGCCGTTCGCGGCGAGTGGAGAAGGGAGCGAGCGTGGCGTGGGTGTACGTGGTGTGGGCGTGGTTGCGCGCGTCAGGGCGGCGGTAGTGGTAGGTGGTCGGTACCGAGGGGGGTGCGCGCACGCGAGACAAGCAACCTAGGGCCCACAGACAAAGCGCGCTGTCTGTGGGTCGGCAGCAGCAGCGCGGCAGCGGCAGTGGCGGCGGCGTGCGGTGACGGGGGGCGCAGCGAGGGACCGTGCTAGTCGCGACGAGGGAAGGAGGGAGCACGCAGCACGAAAGGAAGCGTACGGCTGACGCAAAAAGGCTCGAGGTGCGGGCGCAGGAACGATGGGGCGGGATGGATATATGGGGTATGCGGGTGGTGAAGATTTGCGGGTTGTCGTGCGCGCGGTACGGCCCGGCGTTACTGTTGCGCTGGCAGTCCGGCGGGCGACGGCGGTGAAAGAACGGGGGAGGAAAAGGATTGTGCGGGCGAGTGCGCCGTGGTTCGTGATCGAGAAGGGGCACGGTCGGTGGTGACGCGCACTTTGGCGCAAGAAGAAGGGCCGTGGGGCAGGTGGTGGTCGTGTACACGAAACGAGGGCGATGGCGAGAAGGGCGGCGGAAAAGCCTACGGAAGAGGTACGGGAGAGAAAAGGGAAGCGAGAGACGCGGCCGAGGGAGAGGCGAGCGACAACCCGGTCGGGCGGCGGCTCCGCTGGCCGATTGGGGGAGGGGGGAGAGCCGGGCCCGGCGGGCGACGGGACGGCGGGAGAGGCTCTGAGCACGGGGCGCCGAGCGGGCTCTCGCCTCCTCCGTCCTCCGCCGCGGGCGCCGCAAGCCAAGCGGCCAATGCACAAAGGCACGATCCCGCGCGCGGCGAGAGATGCCTGTGCGCGGAATGAGGCGAGGCACGCGCGCGTACGTAGGGCTGCGACGGGAGAGAAGGAAGGTGACGAGTTGCG
This sequence comes from Lineolata rhizophorae, assembly GCA_010093515.1. NCBI lineage: Eukaryota > Fungi > Ascomycota > Dothideomycetes > Lineolatales > Lineolataceae > Lineolata > Lineolata rhizophorae. Next base: position 224,637 of record MU001683.1, on the reverse strand, counting down.
CCGCGCGATCTGGGCGAGGCGAGGGAGCGAAGGGAGATCAGCCTTTAGGGGGGAAGAGGCTTGCGGAGAGGCTTGCGTTTTGGGAGGGGTGGGAACAACCCGGGCGAGGGGAGGAGGGGGCAAGGGCCAAGCGTTGTCACTGCGCGCCCGCTCCGCGCCAGGAGTGCGGCTACGCTTTCCGCCCGCCGCGAGGAGACGCTCTTACGGTACGTACCCCGGGCCCGCCCGAAGTTCGAGAGGCGCACTCACGAGACCACGTCCGAAACAGAACAGCTGGAGAAGACATGAGGGTAGGTCCTTGCGGGCCACTCGGCCATGACCGCATCCCCTCGAACGGGCCCGCGGGGCAAAGGCGGGTCCAACCAGCGGCGTCGAACGGGCTGTGCCATGGTGACGGGGCGCAGCGCGCGCGGCCGGGATCGGGCCACACGTTAGCCGCCCCGTTGCCCTGCAGTCCCCTCCCAAGCTCGCACGCATGCCTTGCATGCCGCGCGACAGCGCAGCTAGGTAGGTACCGCGCAAAGCTTCTATAACGGTCTGCTGCTATAGCCTGCCTTTGCGGAGACCAATTGATCGCGAGAGAAGACGGGAGAACGAGAGCGTGGCTCGTGACCACCCGCTATCGAACAATTAGAAACCCGCGGGCCAATCAGGTCAAGAGCCCCTTCGTTGCCCGCTTGGCAACTTGAACCGGCCATGCTTGAGCCGTCGCCCATACCGGCAGCTCAGCAGCTACCTACCTACACACCCAACATGCCCAAACCGTCAAATGTCATACGCTCTTCTCTTCCTGCAAGCCTGTACAGGCCCTAGTATGTAGCAAGGCATCCGTGATTCGACCAAGCTTCACTTTTCGCGGGGTCGTCACTGCAACCGACTCGGCGCTGTTGCGTCAGTTCGCCTGATAAGCGACCGTGCGCCGGTCCGTCGATCACTTCGTCATCCGCGCTCCTTGGCCGTGCGTTTTGTACTCCGCAATGATACACACCCGCGACACCATGGCGAGCGCACGACATAACGTCAATGGGCTCGAGTCTCGCCCTCGATTTTCGAATGTCTTCCCGGTCGCATGTATACGCACCTTGGGTGTGCCTTAAGGTCTTTCAATTTTCCGTGGAAGGTACCTCGCGTCGTCGTACTACGTGGCTCGGTAGATTCTTGCGCCGGCCAAGGGGTTCCCGTTAGCGCCGTACCAGCAATGGATGCGATTTAAGCTTAAGCCGAGCCACGGGGGCTTCCGCGGACGAGCTCAATGACGTGGGTGAACCGGCGATCTGCACAGTCCATTGGCACCTAACGGAGGACCAGGTATCCAAATGTACTTATTTTCTAAGCGCAGGGGAATACGCGCCTGTGCTTGAGCGTTTCCTCACTTTTCATTTATTTCGAGTGTGTTTAGAGTCGGTCTTTCCAGCCATTGATATCTCGTTTCGTTGTCTTGGACTAGGAGGTCCTTCTTTCGTGTTCTGCACTGAAAATTAGGTATTAAGGGCTAGGTAGATACGAGATAGACTTCTTTTGGTAGTTATATGATGTAGACGTTAGACCATCTCGCAAGTTCTACGTTTAGGACTGATCTTCTCCCGTCTCAGTTTGTATTCTTTGGCCACAAAACGCCAGCTGCACTACCACTAGACTTAAAAATGGTAGTTCGGACGTCGGAAAGACTCGAAAGGTCCGTATAAAGTGCAGATGCACATTCCATGCACAAACAAGTCGGTCTATCCAAGACGTCGCGTTCACTAGGCAATCACTCGTCTAGCCACCAAATCAAACCAACCCATCCCTTCACCCCCTCAAGAGTTTCCATGCACCAACATCGGCGCCCCCAAATAGTCCACTACTAAGGTAACTAAACCACTGCATCCGGCTTCTGCACCCTCCTCTTCGCGGTGCCCAACCCCGCAATGCCCCGCTCCTGATTCTCGCCCAACCACGGCTTCTTCGCCTCGCCCAACACGGTCTCCGTCGCGAAGTAGACGACCAGGCCGGCGACGATGAGCACGAAGGCGACGGGGTACATCCAGTGGACCGACAGATGGAAGACGTGGACGCCGACGACGACGCCCCAGAAGTTTGCCGTCAGCAGCGAGATGTTGAAGAAGGCGGCCGAGGCCATGCGGAAGACAAGCGGGGCGAGCGAGTAGAAGAGGGCGAGGATGAGCGTGAAGCCGACGAGGTAGCCGCCCACGTCGGCGTCCCAGGTGGCGCGGCGGAAGGAATCGCGGTCGAAGATGCCCGCCTGCGTCCCGTTGATGAGCATCGCCCAGAAGGCGAGCTGGCCGATGACCTCGTAGAGCGGCCGCTTGCTGACGAGGAACTCCTCGAGGCAGTTGCTGAGGCCGTAGAAGGTCGCGCCGAGGAGGGCGAAGAGGTCGCCTTTGAGCTGGTTTGCCGCCGTGCCGCCATTCGAGCCCGTGATGTGGTCCGACGCTAGCAGCAGGCCCATGCCGCCACAGCAGACGAGGATCCCCGCGTACTGCGTCAGGTGGTAGCGCACCTTGAGGAAGATGAGCGAGACGATGACCACGATGACGATGGCCCAGAAGTTGATGAGTTGGGCCGAGAGGATGGTCGTGTAGCGGTAGGCGAGTACGACGAAGTAGTTGCCCTCGACGTCCATGAAAGCGAGGATGAAGTCTGTTGGGGTCTTACGGTCAGCGAAACTTTCGTCCTACCAGAATTAGGAGTGGGGTTTCACTCACACCGCCAGCCGTCCTTGAGCAGAAGCTTCCCCCACTTCTTGAAGCCGTATTTGTAAATCGTGTAGCTCGTGTAAATTATATTAAGCAGGACGTAGTTGAAAAAGGTCTGAAAAGCCGGGATGTTCGTCCCCTTGCCAGCGAGGAGCGAAGAGAACGTATTCGTGCTTGTTATGCACAACGCGAGGACCTGCCTGTATATCACACCCGATACCAACCGTCAACATCCCAATCACAATTGCCCTCCCTTCCGCCGCACAAAAAGGAATTTCTTTTCGCAACGCCGCAGCAAAGGTTCCCCACTCACCCAAGAAGCAAAACAATCCAAAACTGCTTCGTCTTGACATACGAAAACAGCCTCTTGCCCCTCTTTTCATTAGCGCCCTCCGCCGCGACCGCGTCCGCCATCGTCACATCCGCGCCCACTAGCTCGGCCCGGCCATGCGCCGCCTCAGAACCAGCAACAGCGCACCCATTGCTTCCAGAGCCGCTGCTGTCCAAGGCACTGAGCGGGCTGGCGTCGGCCTCGCCGGACTTGGGCCGCACGTGCGTCGTGTCGACCGTCATGGGCTCGACGCGGGCCGCTCGGTCGTGGTTGGGGCCGCCCATTGCGGGAAAAGAACAGTCGGAGCCCTTTTTGATGGGTTTTCCGCACAAAGAACGATGCCAAATGCAACGAAAGGATAGAAAAGGTAGTCCGGATTAGGCGCAACTGGGTCTGGAGTTTTCAAGCGTGCCAGTGAGCGCAAAACTCCTCAAAGTCGCTCACTAAGGGATCCGTCCTGACTGGACGAAGTTGCGAGGAACAGCAAGCTGTAAGGGAGAGCAGGAAGAAACGGGAAGGGAAGGAGGGGCAGCCGCATTCTTTTGTACTCCATTGGGACCTGGGGACGGCCGGACGAGACCGCCTGGGCAAATTCCTTCTCTTTTGGTTACACTTGCCTATTACTATCCTCCGTTCTGTGAAATAAGAAATTTTCGGGATGTGGCCTCTTATTGGCGGGCGCGGAGGCAATCAGTTGGCTTCGCCGTGGCGGGGTCTACTGCGAGAGTGGGGCGAGCCCCCGAGCGGTTCGCGCTGAATGGGGTTGCTGGCGTCGTTGGTTGTGGGCGAGGTCCCTCCCGGTTCTCTGCCCGGTGGTGGGTCACGCACGTAAATCCCATGGTCTAGACTAGACGCACGCCAAGAGTCGGCCAGTCGAGAACTGACCGTTCCACTGTCGTATTCACGATAGGCGGGCCGTCTACCTCGATGATGGGTGGCCGGCCGCCAGCTACGTAAAATCCTACGGTAGGACAAACATAACACATACAGCCTCTTCATTCATGCCGCCGTGCAGACCGTGAAAGGCGCCTATCCCTAAAGTCGCTCGTCATCAGCCATGCTTGCCCAACTCCGAGTCCCCTTGTTAAAAGACGCCCAAAGTCCGCCGCATATGCTGTCGCAAGGCAGAGAAAAGCCACCAGCCGCGCCGTGTATGAGAAGAGAAACATCCAAGAACATGCAAGGCACCATCGCAGAACTACCAGGTATCTACCGCATTAGAAAAGGGAAAACACTATCGCTAGCTCGGGAACAAACCCCAGAGCACCAAAGTCCGATCAAGGAAAATACATAGCCCCAGAACTCCCTTCATTCCGTTGGAAGGCCCGCCGCAGCATTTATTCCTTCATCGGCGAACCAGCCTCTTCGGTCGCCACGCCTTTTCCCTTCAGGTCTTTCACGGCACTCTCCACCTCTCCATTCGCCGTGCGTTGCCACTTCTCCCGCTCCCTCGCATCAGCCAGCGCTCCAGAGCCCACTTCTCCCACCTTCTCGTAGAGCTTTCGACTAACGTCCCGGCACACATCCGTGTACTCGTCCTTATCAACCTCCTTCTTTTGGTATAGTGGCTTCAGAGCCGTCTTAACCATGCGCTGGATCTCTGACTTCGTTGAATAAGACAGCGACGAAGACGAGGGGCCACGGGTCGGCGAAGCGTCTTTTGAGCGCGGAGGGCTGGATGGCGGCGAAGCATTGTTGCCATGAGTGCTAGGGCGTAGTTTACGCGAACGGGCGCGCTCGAGTTCGGAAGGTTCATGGTGAGCTGCTTCGTCCTGCGCGTCACCGCGGGGGTCTTCGGCAGGAGAGAAGGGTGCAAAGTCGCCAACGCGAGGGTAAATGGGTGAGATTGTGGAAGATAGCAGAGGAGAAGATGGGCGTGCTAGGCTGAGCGGCGGTGGCGTCATCCCTCGAGGAGTAGCATGGTTGGAACCTGAAGGAGAGGCCTCTGGTGAGGAGTTGCGTGGCGAGTACGCGCGGTCGGATTGATGTTGCATTGTGGAATCCCGAAGCCCAGAACCGTTCAGGCCAGATGATGGTGCGCCTTCCACTTCATTTAGAAGCGATTGTAGAAAAGATGGGCCGGGTGCGCTAGCATCGGCGGGAATTGTTGGACGACGCGGTGACGGCCTCCTAATAGTAGAAGTGGGCATCCTCGCGACCTCAGAAGAAGGTTCCCCTTGCTCGGCCGCCGGTTCAGCTGCCCTCCTAAGTCTAGGTCGCTTAAGCTTCCTCTCAGGTTCGGGGGCGGGATCAGCCGGCGACGTGGGCGTTGACTTCCTCTTCCTGGAGCCTCGGGCATTATCACCAACCTCTTTGGCCTTTTCGAAAGCGTTCCAAGCACGAAGCTCATCTTGTGACTCCGGATTGGGCTCAGGCCGAGGGTGCGGGCGCTGGTGCTCTAGTGCTGCCGCGGCTTCTCTGAACCTTCGTCCTCCACCCTGACGTTCGGCGATATTGAGTCTCCGATTCCACTCGTCGAGCTCACGTCGATGCGCATCGGTGCGCGTGGTAGTAGCGGCAGATTGGTGGTCGTCGTCATCGAAGGGGAAGTCGAGGTCAAGATGAATCCGATTTTGTACCTGCCTCCAGATGCGGGCCCAGGCAACCGAAGAGCCACCCTGCTGGGCGTTTGCGCGCGTTCGATGCGTGCGGCGGGCCGACGGGGCGGGAGCCATCTCAGTCAGACGCCGAGGCTGCTCGTCAAGGCATGTCTGGCAGAACCACGGGCCTTGCGGGACCTCGTCCAATCCAGCACAGAACGCATGGCATGACGCGTCGCACCCATCGCATGACATCAGTGTAGACTCGTCGCCATAGTCCTCGCATACAATGCAGGGATCCCAGCCAGCATCGTATATATCGTCGTCGATAACTAGGGTGGGATCAATCTCGGCGACTTGCTGCTTATCTTCGACAGCGTACGAGGATGAAGTAGGAGCTGCATGGTAACTTTGTCAGTAGCATCGTCTCCGCGATCGGGACTAGAAGAATCACTTACCACCTAGGAAGGCGCTTAGCTCGACAACATTGAAGTTGACTCTGCATATTGGACAGCTGTTGGCCCGCTCGACCCAGGGCTTCAGACACTCGTGATGGAGGTAGTGTCCGCACGGCAGGAGCCGCGCGACGGTGTCATCCTCCACCAGAGGTGCATGATGAGTGTCTGATGGCGCCGCGCCCTTAAGCGAGCTGGTCGACCGCAGTGTGGCGCTTGACGAGCTGCCGCCCGAGTCGTCGTCTGTGTGAGGGGTCGCCGCCCCAGATGACTTGAGATCACCAAGGCAAACGATGCACGAGTCTGCCATTGGAGAAGTATAGAAACAAGAAGAGAGGTTTGAGCAGGAAGAGTTGAACGGAGTTGTTCATGAGAGGGATCGGGGTGGTTGGAGGAACAAGGGCACGATTTATTATGGCGGCGGCAGTGGATGAAGAGGTAGGTTGGAAGGCGGCGTTAGCTGCGGCGGCTTTTAAACCTTCGCCTACACGGGTCGCGCTAGTCCTAATGGGGAAGCATAGTAAGAGCAGGCCCGGCACCTGGATCTATGACTGCACCCCGTACCAGGGACGCCTCGCGCCAAAGCAGGCAGAACAGAGCTAGGTTGCTTGCTCTGCGTGCCGCTGGCCGCCCTGGAGTGACGGTTCTTGAGACAACTTGGTGCGGCTGCCTGGACGTCCGGCCATACGTAGCCTTCGGATTGCGACGTGGCTGCCAGTCACGTGCGCCGCCCACTCTCTTTGAAAAGATGAAACAGTCTGTTCACAGTGCAATTTCGTCGCTCGCCCCAAAAGGTCTTTCTTTAAAGCTCAATACGTGAGAGGCACGAAAACCGGCTAACAATGAACTTTGGCAAGCCTCTTCGCCTGAGGCTGCATAACGTTGCGACATTCACGAAGCGGTGGGTAGGTCCATAGGTACCCGGTAGTCTTCGAGTCCATCCATTGCGGACACGCGCTCGCCACAGACATCCAAGCAAGGAACAGAGAGTTATCACCAAGTGGATTTGGCCCGATCGTGAAGTATGCGGACGCAGTAGTATAATTTAGGAGGCTCTCTATCGACCGCTGTGCCGTCGCATGGGAGGCCGGGAAAACCCAATGATGAAGAAAAGCGCAGGGAAATCCGCCACCAGATACCCGCTCCACCACAACTCCTCTCGCCTACACCTCCGCGATTTCCCTCAGACGGCGGATTGTTGACCGGGTGGCCGCCGCAGCGGGAGTCCTACCACCGAGAAGCGTTAGCGTCCCGCTCATTTGCCCATCACGCAGCTTATTCCCTCTGCAATAGCACTTACGAGACATTCCAGGCACCTCCCGCCATGACCTTCTTGCACGACCGGCACTCCCAGATGCCTACTGAGTGGCGCTTGACGGAAGTCTTGCCGCAGAATGTGCACGTGTAGCGAGCGTGTTGCGAAATTTCCATCTTCTTGACCTGCTTTCGCAACGAAGCGCCGTATCTGTCGCGGGAAAAGAAATCAAATCAGCAAATGCTAGGTTATTGAGCGAGCCACGGCGGGTAAAGGAGCGCGTTGTCGCAGACGAGGTTGCATCTATCCACGTCGAAATGGCGAGCAGTACCTGGTGCCATATTTGCCGGTAACACCGACCTCTGCAAATCGCTGTCAGCACGCCGAAACCAAAGGAAGATGGAAACGCAAGCCGGCTCACTCTTCGTGCGCTTCGTCATTTTGCACTATCTGGAAGAGAGGATGGAGAGGTGTTGCAGGCAAAGGTGATGTCGGGCGCGGATGTGCCAGTGTGCGCCACGGATTTCGACCTGGCTCGCTGAGGGTGGCTTCGACTCGCTTAGGAGTGGGCCTTGGCTATAACGAGCGTGTCGGCATTAGTCAACGCGGCGGCTCCACCGAATTCTGGCATTCTAAGCGACACGATACGGCTAAACCGAAACGGGTGCAAGCCTGGGCGCCCTCGGCCCGTCTGTTCACCCGCGAGCCAGATCCCCGAGCGACGCGGGTGGTTCACGGAGACACCGAGCAGGGCACATCGATCGCGGCCCTCACCATCCCAGTGTCGCCAAACTTTGCTCAGTTAGGGACCCTGCGCCGATGTGCTTTCTACGCCACTCCGATGCGCCCGGTTCCGGACTTGTCGGCTCGCCGCGCAGCCGCCGGTTCAACTAACGCTTCCGGCCGTCGGGTTTGTTGGCCGAAATTCTGGGCAGGCTCTGGTCGGGGCCATGACGTCTCGCGCCTCTCATCGGCTCCGGCCGAGGTGGCACCTTTTTTGTGCGAGGTATATAGGTCTAGTACCTAACACGGACACGGAACCTTGATTACTTCCAGTGTTATTTCTCCTTCTCCTCGCGCTCTAGTCCCCGAATTTAAGTAGTGGTGTTTTCCTCACGATTTTCTTTGACTTCACTATCCTGCCAACTGAATCCTTCCGACTATCCCTGTCGGCTCCCATCATGGACACATCCACGCGACAGTACGAGCTCGTCCTCTTCGGGGCGACAGGCTACACCGGCAAACTATGCGCCGAACACATTGCCAAGAATCTTCCGACGGATCTGAAATGGGCCATTGCCGGTCGCAATGAAAAGAAACTGTCCGAAATCGCCAAGGAGCTCAAAAGCATTAACTCGGATCGCATCCAGCCAGGTACTCACACTTTAGTACACGTTTCCATGAACCAAGCGTATATTACAGGGGACGATTGATACTGATTTTCTACCGCCGCATTAGAAATTGAAATTGCGGAGCTCAATGATACCGATTTAGACGCCCTCGCCAAGAAGACGCGAGTGTTACTGACGACTGTGGGACCTTATCACAAGTACGGGGAGCACGCGTTCAAAGCGTGCGCAACCAATGGCACTCATTACATCGACTGGTAAGCTATGTGGTATCCGTGTCAACACTATTCGTTTGGGAGTTTTATTCTGACGGCTGTCGCACGTAGTACGGGTGAGGTCCCCTGGCTAAAGGACATGATCGAGAAGTACGAAGAAACAGCAAAGTCAAACGGCGCCATTGTAAGTTGAAGATCTATCTCCTTTCGATTTTCGAGATTCTATCTTCATCTAGTGCTTTATGCGTTTCTTTCCAGCTTCAACTCTATTTCAATGCAAAAGTATGTTTGTACCCCCAACCTATCTGTTACTCCCGATTCCACAGTGAGGCTTCGAAATTCTGTCTATGTCCCTACAGTTGCTTTAAAAATGTAGTCCTTTCTTTCGGCTTGCAGGTTCACCTCACCTTTATATCTCACATGAGCCAAAAGCTTTGGGACCAATCCCAACTACTCGCCTCGCAACCCTTCTAACCGCCTCGCAGATGATCCCCCAATGCGGCATCGACTCCGCCCCGCCCGACCTCCTCACCTACCTCCTTGGCACTTATCTCCTACAAACCCACTCCGCGCCCCTCACCACTTCCACCATCACGGCGCACCGCATGAAGACCGCGCCCTCGGGCGGCACGCTCACGACGATCCTCACGCTCACAGACACGTACCCCCTGCGCGCGCTCCGCGCCTCGACGCGCCCCTTCGCGCTCTCCCCCGTACAACCCGCGTCGCGCGCGCCTCGCGCGTCGGCGCCGCTCCTCGAGCGAGTCCTGGGCGTGCGCCGCTCCGCCGACCTCGGCGTGCTGACGGCGCACCCCGGCGCGCGCGGCGACGCCGCCATCGTCTACCGCTCCTGGGGCCTGCTCGACGCCGGCGCCTACTACGCGCCGCGCTTCGCCTTCTCCGAGTGGACCACGGCGCGCGGCGTCCTGGCCGGCGCCGCCTGGCACTGGGGCCTGCTGGCCGGCACGCTCGCGCTCGCGCTGCCGCCCGTGCGCGCGGTGCTGCGCCGGCTCGTGGCGCAGCCGGGCCAGGGCCCCGCGCGCGAGGCCGCCGAGCGCGAGGAGATGGAGTACCGCGGTGTCGGGGAGGGCATGCGGAACGAGGGCGAGCAGGTGAGGAAGGCGAGGGCTACGTGGCGGTTCAAGGGCGGCATGTATTTGCTCACGGGCATTTTGATGGCGGAGGCGGCCATGGTGATTACCCGGGGAAAAGGCACGAGGGCGCACGAGGCGGGCGGAGGTATCTTGACGCCGGCGATGCTGGGCGAGGCGTTTGCGGAGAGGATCCGTAAGGTGGGGATCGAGGTGGAGGTTGGGGACAGGTTTGTCGAGGAGAGGGCTAGGCTCTGATTTAATGATGCACGACGGAGTGGGGCGAGGGAAGAAGACTCATGGGGTGGGGAAAACCGGTGTATAAAAACCTTACTTAAGTGTCCAAAAAAAAAAATCACCTTAAATCGGGTTTCTTCCGTACAAACCATATCTGCATCTCTGGGTATATTAATATCATCCCTTTCGGTTTCCACGCAAGCAAGCATGCACTCAACTCTCCAACTGCATCTCGCTTACATCCGCAACTGCCTTACACATCACACACATCTACCATCGCCGCATCCAACCAGTCCGCCTTCCCCAACTCATACATCCCCTGCAACGTCCACAGCGCGTCCAAAAACGCCGGTACAAACGAGCCCGGGCCCGTGACGTCCGGCCTCGCGCCCGCCTTCTCGGCCGCAATCTCAAACATCAGCACGCCCGCCAGCGTTGCCAGCAGCGTGTCGTCCCTCTTGACGGCCAAGCACGCCGCGATCGTGGTGCCCAATGTGCAGCCGCTGCCGGTGATGGCACCGAGGAACTTGTGCCCGTTGCGCACCTTGAACGTGCGCGCGCCGTCGGACACGAAGTCGTGGCGGCCCGTCATGAGGCAGACGTTGCGCTCGCGGGCGGCGACGGCGCGCACAAGCTCCGCCTTCTGCGCGTCGCTCAGGGTGCTGGCGCCGCTGTCGACGCCTCGCTGCTGCGCGGCCGCCGTGTCTATGCCGGCGCCGGCGCCGGCCGTCGTCGCCACCGCCTTGATCTCGTCTTCGTTGCCCTTGATCACGTCGAAGTAGCCGGCGGACAGGAGGGTGCGCAGGGCATTGCGGCGCAGCTGGGTTGCGCCGGCGCCGACGGGGTCGAGCACAACGGGACCGCCTTTCTCGTTGTAGGCGGCGAGCGCCTGCTGGTAGTTGGCAAGAGCGTCGGGCGTCACTGTGCCGACGTTAACCACGAGGGAGCCGTTGAGGGCGGCGAGGTCGGGGGCTTCAGTGGCGGTGGTGGACATGATGGGGCTGGCGCCGCTTGAGGGGCATTAGTTTTAAGGCGGACTAGACTATCCCTAGGCAAGGAGACGAGACGAGACGAGATGCCAAAACTGCCAACGTGCGCACTGGGTAGGAAGAGAGCCACGATCAACTCACATACACAACGCCACATTGGCAGCGAAGTTCTGCACCACCAGGTTCGTCATGTTATGACATATGGGAGTCGTCTCGGCGACCCTCCTCAACACGTCTACCACCATCTCTGCCTTTACGCGCCCATCTTCCACTAAGCACCTCCTCTTCGCCTCCGCCTCCCCGAGGCCGGCTACACTATCCGCCATCCTCGGCCGCGCAAATGCCGGGGGCGTGTTTATCTGCGCGCGCAGCTGCTTTGCTGCGACTCCCGGATCCTGGGCTGCGACGATGGCGCTGACGACAGCAACGCCAGATAGGGCCGGGTCATCTAGAGACGTGCGAGACTGGTAGAGAACGCGGGGGATGTTGGAGAAGTTGAGGCCGCCAATGCAGATGACAGGTATGGATGGGGAATAGCCCCGGAGGCAGGAGAGGATGGCGCGGACGCCGGGTGGGCCGAGGATGCTCTTGGTGTTTTCTTTGCTGCACGGTTCGAGGCGGACGCATTAGTTACAAACCGCACGCGCTTGACGTTGTTGTTGGAAAGTTGCGGCTGAGGAAAGGAGAGACATGAAGAGGCGTACGTGGGAGTCGCGAAGACGGCCCCGATGCTGATGTAGCTTGCACCGCCGGCTGTGGCGGCTTTTGCTTCGTCTGCGTTGCCGACGCTGACGCCGACGATGGCATCTGGACCGAGCAGCTTGCGCGCCGAGGCAAGATCTATGTTCAGCCCAGCTCGGCGTCAGTCTTGCGTCTCTCTGCAACGGTCCTGCTACCGCGCCCGCAGCCCACGTACCCATGTCCTCTTGTCCAACGTGCACGCCCTCGGCGCCGACCGCCAGCGCCACGTCCACTCGGTCGTTGATCAGCAGTGGCACGTTGTGGGCGCGCGTAACCTCATGCAGCTGTCTGGCGGTCCGGACCAGATCTACCGTCTCGCTCATCTTGTCGCGGTACTGCACGACGGTGACGCCTAAGATTGGCCGGTTAGGAGGGGAGGAGATGCATCATCTGTTTGGGGGTTGAGGACTGACCTCCTTTGACGGCGGCGCGGACCACGCTAGGCAGATCGCGGTCGCCGAGAATGGCGGGCGTCGAATCGGTCACGAGGTAGAGAGTGTAGTCTGGCGTCATTGTCGCGGCGGGCTGAGAATGAAATAGTTGAGATAGTTGAGAGAGGGGGGATGCGATGGAAGAGAGAAGTGAATGTTGAAATGGAGCGGATCAATTGTACTGTGTGAAGCTACTTAGTGGTTACAATGGCGCAGCACAAACTGGGACGATATGATGTAGAATTGACGGCAACGGCGCCGGCTATCCCGGAGTTCCATGGTGGTGGTGGGGAGGAGCGATGCTGCAGTTTTCGCGTAATAGCGGCCAGGAATGGCAGCGGCTGCGGGCCTAAGGCTTCTGTTCTTGGTGCTCCGAGCCTCCTGCCTGCGGAGCGCCGCGGTACCGCGGCGGCAAAGCTGCCTTTGGTTCCCCTCGGTTATTTTTTGTTTCCGCCACAAACGAAGCAGACCAGGAAGTTCCGCTTGCAGAACGGACGCGGCTCCACCGGGCCGCATAGCGGGGGCATCGGCGCTCGCAGGCTCGGGGATTAGCAAATCGAATCGCAGCGCCCACGGCGTGGCTGCAGCACGCGGCGTGGCGGGTGGGTTGTGGTGGTTCAAGCCGCGCCCAGCCGTCTGCCGGGCCATGGGTCAGCCCTGCCGAAATCTCTGACGGGCCCGCCCAGGCCGCCGCGCTACTACCTAATTCTTCCTTTTTGCTCCTTCGACGCCCCTTCCTTCTTCCCTTGCCCAGCACGCACTTCTTTCTTCCAACCCACCACGTCCGAGCACAACCCTTCTTCCATCCGCCTATCCATCGGAACAAGCCCGCCGCACGCTGCTGTAACCCCTCTCCCACATCTTTTCATCGGCCGTCGGAGCCGCCGCCCCGCGTCTCACTCTTGAAAGCGCCCAGCAAACCGACGACACCCAGAACCGCCGCCGCCCATCTGCCCGGTCCTGCGAGCCTCTCTTCCCTCACCAACACCCTCTCTTTCAACTCCCCCAAGTCGCACAAAGCGCACCCTGCTCCAAGCACACACAGCCAGAAAGTGGGAACAATTTGTTGTATATGTATTCGCCCTACGCCCGCGCTTCCACCACACGACACGACCCGCCGCCTTTGCCGCCCAAGCTGCCATCATTTCGCGTAACGCGGAAGCCGCCATCGCATCACCACTGCTCCAACGGCTGAAACACATTGCCTGGAGAGGGGAAGAAACCTTTCATCGTCGTCTTCCTAGCTGAGGAGACTCGGAAACTTCGACAAGAGATTTCCCACGATCTCTCTCGGTTATCTGTTGCTGCATGTCTTTTACGGCCGTTGTTCAAGGAGCATTTGCCCTGAGCAACTTGTCCTCTTCCCGTCCAGCTTGAATAGCGCACCAAAAACCTTCAAGCTCTCGTCAACCCAGTCGCCACCATGTCTTTCATCAATATCCCGAGGGTACGTCGTCCCTCCTGATGATGTGTTGCATGGCTGCGCTGCTAACGCACTTACAGGATGTTTCGGATCCCTTCTATCGCTACAAGATGGAGCGTCTTCTGTCCAAAATAGAAGGGAAGGGTAATGGCATCAAGACCGTTGTCGCCAACCTACCCAGCGTTTCGACCTCTTTGGCCCGTCCTCCTTCATGTAAGCCGTGGCCTCCCCATTGGTACTAGCGCGACTTCTTTATCACTAACACATCGTCCTTCTAGACGTCATCAAGTATTTCGGTTTCGAGCTCGGCGCGCAGACCAACAATAACCCAGCCGACGACCGCTGGATCATCAACGGCGCCCATGACTCCGGCAAGCTTCAGGACCAGCTCGACGGTTTTATCTCCAAGTTTGTTCTCTGCAAGAAGTGTCGCAACCCCGAGACGGACCTGCAATGCAAGGATGGCCACATTTTCATGGACTGCAAGGCGTGCGGCCAGCGCTCTGAGGTAGACCCGCGCTCGAAGCTGTCGTCCTTCATCCTCAAGAACCAGCCCAAGAAGAGTAAGAAGGACAAGAGCACCAAGAAAGCCGACCGTAAGGCCCGCCGTCAGGCCGGGAAGAACGGTGAAGCCGACAACCACGCCAACGGTGACGCCGACGGTGACGAGGATGCCCGCAACGGCGGCAGTCCGGGTGGCGGTGACTCGGGTTCTGATGCAGCAAACGGCAGCGGCGACGTCGAGATCGAGGCTGGCTCTGACGACGAACTGACGCGGCGCATCAACGCATCGGCACGCGAGATCGACGCCGACGCCGACGACGCTAAGGAAGTACAGTGGAGCGTCGACACGTCGGAAGAGGCGGTCAAGGCCCGGGCCAAAGAGCTGCCGGACGATCTCAAGCGTGCTCTCGTAGTGGACGACGACGAGGAGGGGGAGAATGGCGAAGGTGGTCGCAGTGCCTACGACGAGCTTGGCAGCTGGATCCTCAATGTGGCCGAGGAGAAGGGCGGCGTAGCTAACGTGCAGGATGTGGAGATCTTTTTGAAGGCTAAGGAGCTAGGTGTGGAGAATAAGCACAGGACTTTGACGGTACTGGCGCAGACGGTGTTCGATGATGGCATCGTGAAGCAGATCGAGGGGCGCAAGGCCATGTTAAAGAAGGTAAGTCTCGATATCTCGCAACTTTGCCGGATCTATCTGGCTAGAGACATGATAATGACGTAGACGTTCCTTCGCAGATGATCACGTCGGAGAAACACGAGAAGGCTCTTCTGGGCGGCACAGAGCGCTTCGTCGGCAAGCAAAAGCCGAACCTCATACCCCAGGTCTCCGTAATCCTCATGAAGTACTACGAGAATGACCTCGTGTCGGAAGAGGTGCTGAAGTCGTGGGGTGCCAAGGCCTCTAAGAAGTACGTGGACCTCCAGACGAGCCGCAAGGTGCGCAAGAGCGCGGAGAAGTTCATGACCTGGCTTGAAGAGGCCGATGAGGAGAGTAGCGAGGAAGAGTAGGCGTTCCGCGTGAGTGCGGAACGTCTAGGGTGTTGCTTGCCCTCAACTTTTGCCGAGATTGCTGACGTGGTTCGATCCACGAACTATTGTGCTTCCTTCTTTATCATGACCTGGTTTCATTGGGGTTCTGTTGTCATGTTTTTCTTTACAGTCTCTTCATCCCAAAAATTCTCTCCACTCTCCATTCATTTCGGATGGGCAATGCGGGTCTTTGTACCCTTATTGGGGAATTAAAATAGCTGTATCCAAATTGACAAGTCTCGTTTCCTCATTCTTAGCATGAGTGCATGCGATCTACCCGTGAACCTGGTATCTGGGAGCCGTAGATTGATTGGCAGGCGCAAGACTTTGAGGCGAGTCGTTCTTGCGACTTATTGGTTAAACGGTATTTCTTCCCATACAGCACTTACTACATACGTTAAGGAGTCAACATTGCAGGCGCTAACTCTTCTTAATCAAGGACCTAGGTTCTCGGCCTATTTTACAGTCTGCACATGCCCCACGTGCTCCGATCTGCCTTGTTGCAGGCCAAATTATGGCCCCCACAAGGCGAACAGCTTGTCGACGTAGTGCGCAGATTACGTATAGTACACAAACGCCTAATCGCCCAATATCCCAACAGCTGCATTGAATGAGACGAATAATTTGAATACTACTAGGTTCATTTATTACGGTCGAATCGTTCCGTTTCCAAAACCTGGAAGCGACTGCCATGTAGGTTCACACGTACAGACAGTAAGGACTGACATTATTGGTATATGCTCATAGACGGCCCCATCTCCCCGGTTTCAAGCCATTCAGATATCCAACACGATCTTCGTCCCGCTTACGCCAGCCTTCAGCTGATCCAAGGCGCCGTTCACCGCGCCCAAGCCACCCTCGACAAACGTCATCCCAGGACTCGGCACAAACTCGCCCTTCTCCAACTTCTCCTTGAGCCACTGATTGAACGTGAAGGCGCTAAACTCGTGCCGGGCCTCGAGCTCGGTGGGCGCCATGACGAACCTGGCCTCGACGCCGGCCGGTGCCTCGAACCCGGGCGGCACCAGCGGCGCCGACGCGATCATGGCCTTCTCGACGTCGGCCGGCTTGACCCTGGCCATGACGGCGGCGCAGGCCGCCAGGTCGCCGGCGCCGATGTACGCCGTCTGCATGCTGACGCCGTCCTCCTGGACGGCGGCGACGATGTCGTCGACGACGCTAGGGCTGCGGTGGTCGAAGACGCGGGCGGCGCCCAGCACGTTCTTGACGTAGTCGAGGTTGGCGGCGCCGGCGGTCGCGTAGACGGTATAGCCGAGCAGGCGGGCGACCTGGACGCCGCCGGAGCCGACGGAGCTGCTGGCGCCCCAGACGAGCATGGCGGGCGGCTTGCCGGGCTCGGCGGCGAGGGTGCCCGCGCGCGGGTGGCCGACGGTGTGAAAGCCGGCCCAGGTGGTGCCGACGGCCATGGGCATCATGGCCGCCTCGCGGAAGCCGAGCCCGTCGGGCAGCGGCGTCACGAAGACGGCCGGCACCCGCACGCGCTCCTGGAAGGCGCCGAAGTCGGGCGCGCCGCGCGCGTAGAAGGCGGTCGCGAAGGCGAGGACGCGCGCCCCGGGCTTGGCCCAGGGCTGCGTGACGTCGGGCCCGACGGCCGCGATGGTGCCCGCTAGGTCGGAGCCTAGCACCGCCGGAACGTTCTCGATGAACATGCCCATGTCGCGCTGGACGTAGTCGACGGGGTTGAGGGCGACAGAGTGCGCCGCGATGACGATCTCCTTGGGGCCCGGGGTGGGCGTGGGGCGGGACTGGACGGTCAGGGGGGAGCCCACGGCGGTGAGCAAGGCGGCTTGGTGGGTGGCCATTTTTGGAGGTGGGGGTTGGGAAGCGCTAGTTGAGTGGCAGGTATGATGATGAATGAGGAACAAATTGACTACAGCTAAGTGGCGGAGAGGTGAGGGTCGGGTCGTTGGGGTGGGTTGTGGAGAGGAAGCAAAATATATAGGACTTTGGCGCAAGTGGATTCATTCTTGAGTCGCTCTCATCGGCGTCGATAATGTCCGACTCACCGATCGGTCTTAAAAGTGAGTCTCAATGGTGGTGCGTTCGGTGGTTGACATTGAGTCCCTCACATCGGGATATAGGCGCCGCATCACCGACTGCGGGCGAATAGCGGCGGGGAATACAGCTCAACCCACTCCGCAGCTAGCGCTGTCTGCTGCGGAGACACACACTTGGCAAGTCTTTAGAATTATAGGGTAGGCGAAGCTCGTTATTATACTAGGCGGTGCTAAGAGTGAGTGTCAATAGTGGTGCGTTTGGGGGCAGTGGGTATTGTTGACATCAACAATTCCTTTTGCAGACTGCATACAGGGGCCTTGACATATATGACGAACGAATAGCGACGACACGCGAATAGCGACGACGCCCGGCAAAGTACCCGCTGCTGGTCTACGTTACGGTAATGCTAAAAATAGGAAAGCGTGGCCCTCGATCGGTTTAGCATAGCGATGTGGTTTGGGAGGCTGCCACAGCCTTGATGCAGGCGTTCCTACACCAGGCTTGTATCGGCGCGGACCTCGGTGGCTAAAGTCCGACAGGATCCTAAAGTCCGGCGACTGAGTGGGCTAGCTTTCTGTTGCTGCCTAGAAATCCCGCAAGCTTAGTGATCGGACGAGTCACGATGTCGATCTGAGCTTTCCAAGGTCGCCTGCATCATCATTTCTCAAGAAATTAAGTTGTGCAATGAAGTTGTTCGGGTTGGTTCAGGTAGGCGAATCGTATGCACGCAAAGCCCGGGGTTCCTTCTCTCGGTGTGGTTGACGCGTGCGGCTCGTTTCCTGGTCACAAACGCCAGTCTATGCGGAGTTTACAGCAGTTACTTTGCAAGCTTCTAGGAATCTTCCGGAATAAAGTACAAACTCCGTTCCGAGGAGTGCAATCCTTTGTGGGTTTTATTGCTTTTGGAATATTTTACATTGCCCAGATTATTTGCTACCCGCGTTGATCTACTGCGGTTTGGACTATCGGGCTATATCAACGAATAAAATGATGGGTGCTAAATATATGGAAGGAAGCGTTGTAGGAACTCTAGTGCGGCTCAAAAAGAGGGGGAAAGATTTGGATCAGAGTATTCAGGATATGAGGGCCTTGAAACAATTTCTCAGGGGAATTCCTGAGCCGATTGTCGCTCGCACCACCTCGATCGCCACGACCGCTACCGCCCCCTCAACCTCCACGCTTACCATGACCGCGCTCAGATCCACGCCGTTCGGTTGCAAACCGATCTGGCGGGCGACGATCACGGGTAGGTCGACTATCAGAGGGCGATGGTTATACAGGTCGTTGTATGGTAATCGTGTCTTCCTCTTCTTGAGGTTTAAACGTACAGCATGATGGCGGCGGTAGTAGATCAATCATCAACTTGCGATTATTGTGATAGACCGTCGCAATTGGTTGATCTTTTTTTTCGAGTTTGGAGTTCTTGGTGTCCGTTTGGTATCCATAGTCCCTGATACGGCCATATGATATCACATGTGGGCCGTTGGGTACGTAAATGCAATCCTTGGCTTCAACATCCAGTGTATCACCAGATAACACTGGAAGTTTGAAAGCAATCGTACACTTCCGGCCCGTACCTGAACCATCAACATGATTGTAGTATATGGTCACGTTCGTAAGGTCCTTGACGAACCGGCGACTGCCGACAATATGTGTGTTAGAGCCTGAATCAAGTATAAACGATGTCGGTACACGATCGTCGACATCGTCGCATACGGTATCTGAATCGTCGCTGTTATCGCGCTTGTAATACATTGCGGCAGGGCTCAAATTGCCTGATCCTTCGGTGTTTGATTGTGATTGATCTTTGGAATCGCCCTTTTTTGGCTTCTTCTTGCGGAGTGCTTCAAGAAGCTCAGGGTGTTTGGTAAAACACTTCTCTTCGGTATGGCCAAGACATTTGCAGTGATGGCAAAAGAGGTGTAGAAGTCTACCCTTCGATTTGTTCTCTGGTGGGAGTTTATGCGACTTCTTGCAGTTCGAATTGCCACATGAAACCTTCTGGTTTTGGTCTGTTGAAGTCTGCGATTTGACCGTAAAGTTCTTCTTCGATCGCTGCTGTTCTTCGCAGATGGTGAACTCTCGTACGAGGGTTTCAAAGAGTGGAAGTCTATGCTCAAGGTTGTCCATGTGCAGATATTGATCAACTTCCGTAGGGTATTGATCACGTAGCTTCCACAACCACCAAATCGATTTTCGAACATGGTCTGGCATATCACAGATCTTCTTAAAAGAGTTGTAAAGGCCAGAGAATCGTACGCAAAGGTCGGTAACATCCTTGCGATCTTTCGCACGGAGATCCATGAACTGATAGGCCTCCTTAACAACGGTTCGGTATGACTCCTTGGAGTAGATATTGACCACGGTGTGATACATTTCGACAGCCGTGTCGCACTTCATGACGATATTCGCGACGTCGTATGGCACCGTAGTTGTAATCATGTACTTCATGTACGGTTCGAGGCGGTGATAGACCATGCCCATCGCATTAGGTTCATCTGATTCGTTTTCCGGTGATTCACGGGGTCACTCTTCATCTTCATGGAAGGGCTTGAAGGTCCAGAAATGGCGGGCTTTTTCGAATTGAATCGTAAGGTCGATGGTATTCATCCAAAGCGGAAGGTTTTCTGAGCCTTTGAGCTTCGATATAGCGATTTGAGTGTTGTTCAACGCCATCGTGCACTACGTCGCGAGTAGCGTACAACCTGAAACAGGGGTTTTTCAACGATTGAGTTCGGATCTCACGGCAACCACCGCGATCGCGGTCGAACTCGAACAAGAGAGAAGTGCACCGTACGTATACGGTGACAATACGATCGACGACGGTATACTTCAGAGCAGGGCCGGGCTCATAACCTGTCGAGCGTCACAGTGTACGGTGGCAAAACAGAGTGTATTTGAGGTTGAGGTTGCAGAGTGTAGGTGAACCTGCTCTCTGCGATCTTCGTATTACGTACGCTGTGCGCTAGACCGGGGCCGGCATCCCTTGGCCCCGATCGTCACGTGGCTGCTGCTGTCATACATGATGTCCACGACAATTCTGATACTTCACAATGAACGATCGTGAAGAAACATGTACGCGAAGCAGTTCTATTTCAAATAGAAGAGACTAACTTATACTCTTAGTCATATCTTGTAGGCATACTCCTATCGGCACCGAGAACCTCACCCATAGTGGAACATGGGTCGACGATGATAGGGAGCTAATGTGTGGCACCCAAGTACGCGACCTACCAACGATGCCGCTTCACTGCCGAAACGACATGATCTGCCCCGCCCTAATCTGGCTCGTGTGCAATCTCATCAAATACGAAGTCTCGTAGTCTGAAGAGCAAGAACTACTACAACAGTAACAACAACAAATCCAACACTCCCCAGTACAACCTGCATCTCATGTGGCAAACAACAGCAACCGCACCAGCCAAACGCCCAATTCACCTGTCTGAAGCGCCAATTCTATGCCTGGCCCGCCTCCTTCCCGCCGTCCTTCCAACCCGATAGCATCTAGTCGCGTGCCACCGCGGACCCCACCGTCGAGGGCCCCGTCCTGTCGCTTCGTCAGCGAAGTCTAGTTTAGCGATGGGCTATAGGAGAGCTGCGGCAGCAACTGGTGGAGATAGTGTCCACCGCGCTGGGAATGCCAGTGTTAGGTCTAGCGTACCCTAGCCTGCAACTAGCCAACTTGACCAAAAGACTGGTACAGTATCGCACTTCAAGTGCGATGCTGCTGGCTAGGAACTATATATATGCTAATAGCCAGGCGAGGCGGTGTGGTTGCGCGCGGTGCAGCCGCTGTATGTGGCGGGAGGTGTTTGTCGAGATAGAAATGAAGAGGGCATTACGCGCCTGAAAATTAAAACAACCTATTTTAATAGAATATACAAGACCGTTGCACTAATTTAAAAGCTCTTGAGTAATTTATGTTCTGGTAAATTTACAGTGCACAAGTTGCACGTCTCAAAATGACCATCATTCAAAGTATTCCAGCATCAAGCCTTGGCAGAATTAAGTGCCAAATGACATCTCAATACCGTGTTAATCCTCTACTCCCGTACGCTTTACTGTACACCTTGAATCATAACCCTCTTTCACTAACTCGGACGCCTTCTCCGCCTCCTCAAACTTAAACCGATTCATGATCGACTTCTTAGCATCGATCTTTCCCTGCGAAATCAACTCGACCGCCGCCGGATAGCACCCCGCAGTATACCTAATACTGCCCCTGACAACCAACACCTTAGTGCACACGGCCATGATGGGAAACGCCATGGCCTCCTTCCCCAAGCCCGCCTGCATGACCGTGCCCCCCTTCCTCGAGGCCTGGCGACGGGGAATCTGTAGTAGAAGTTGGCGGCAATGAGGAAGTACATGGCGAGCTTGCCGCCGTGGGGCGGGCTCGCCGCGAACATCATGGCTCCGCAGAGGTGGTAGGGACCTTGGCGGCGGTAGGAGCAGCGCCGGCATGGCACGCCAGGTTCCGTAGCTACGCGGTCGCCGGGTCGTAGGTGCGTGACACGGGGGCCGACGGTGGTGGCGGTGCCGGAGGACTCGTGGCCGAGGATTGTGGGGCTGGTGAGGACGTATTCGCCGATGCAGCTGCGTTGCTAGCTGAAGAGAACGGGTAAATCGGTATGTTTTCAGTTGTCCACAGGGAATTGAAATGATAGATGGCATAGTAGTGGACCTGTCCAACGGTGCCAGTGATTTCTAGAGATGAATGTTTCGTGAAGGTATACTCACATCGTTGCCGGTCTAGGCTACCTAGACGGCTGCATCGTAGTCGTCGCGCAGCTTCGGCGTTGGCTTATCTTCGAAGGCGATTGACGGCGCGCAGGAGAAAGGACGGGTTCTGAAAATTGGATGAGTTGAACTGATGTATTGGAGCGAAGTGGGGGCGGGGTCTGTACAAGGAGCAGCAAGAGTGAAGAACATGAAGTTATGACCATCATGAGTTGCTCAACAAAGTAAATCACAACAGAAAGTGAGAATAGCACAAATGTTGCACGGTCTTGTAGGTCTCTTTATCAGTTAACCGTGCTGCTGAGGCTGATAAAATCCGACAGAACCTTTACGCAATGCTTTTCTGCCCCCCTGAAGTTCCAATTGGCCGGGAGGCCCGGCGGTCTCCTCCAGCCCGCTCAAATATGATTGACTGGGCGGAAGAGCTAGGAGGAGCAGAATTTTGACTGGCCAGAAACTCAACTAGGAAAATCATGTGAACGTGAACCCTGGCCGGGCTATATCACTCCATCAAAGACTGCTGTAACGTAAGCCTCTAAGTGCATCGCCGGTGTATGCAGCCGCAACACGAAATGCCCAGACAAGAAAAAGACGCTAATTTTCAACGGCCTGCCTGCTGCGGTAGCCTACCTCTCACGATCGGGTGGACAAGACGGTCCTAGGGACAGAATACCTATAGATACACCTATGATCGTCGGCGCTTATCGATCCGGCAAGCACTTGAAGTGGCTGCCGCCAGGGTATGGACATTGACGCGAGGTCGCCGGATGCGGAAGTTATCGCGAAAACAATGGAATGGTGCAACTGCGGAGATTCTAGCGCGAACGAGAGCACCACGCGACTTAGCTCTGGCGGGTTTCCATGGCTTAGAAGGAACTACTACGAGATAGGAGGGATAGAGACGTGTCTAGAGCCGTCTTAGAGTCCTGCATCTCCCGACTGTACTATGAGACCCCAGTCGCACCTGGAATCCTCAATTGAGTTGAAAAGGCAGTTAAAAAGAAGGGGTGGAGCTCTGCGTTGTTTCCTTTAATTATCCATCTGCACAACAAGCAATTGTTGTGTGCATTGAGAGTTGACTACACTTAAACGATCTCCTCCCTTACCTTACTCCTTTCTATTGTGCTCTCCGTTGCATCGACACTATGGCCACAACTACCATCAAAGCCACTCCTTCCGTTCCCAACATCGACGCGTACGCCGACCCATCCCACAACCTCCACGTCACAGAAGCAGCGCCTAGCTTGGACGAAATGAAAAGCAGCGCTGCCGGAGCCCCTGAGCGTGGCGTCGACGGGCGGTGCGGCGCGCGGGCGATCCTGCGCCGGTGCACGGCACGGGCCCCGCTAGGCTGGTCGGGAGCAGGTGCTGCGAGGCGGGCGGGCGGGCGCGTGGCCCGCTCGTGGTGGCGCGTGTGGGATGCGGCGAGGTTGGGGGGGGGGGGGGGGGGTTTCGTGGTTGGGGCCTGGAGAGATAGGATGGAGGTGTCGTTTATGCGGTTGAGTGGGCGGGAGGTCGAGGTGAAGTTCCAGCAGAGGTATGTGAATATGTGGTCGAGGGCGATCGGAGTCTTGGACAGCGGCATGGTGGGTGGCACTAAGGGTTTCGTTACGCATCGGTTTGGACTAAAGGAGGTGAGGAAGGCGTTTGAAGCGGAGGCGGGTCTGAAGAGCGGGGCGATTAAGGTCATTATTCGTGGGCCGGAAGCAGGAGGGGCATGAGTACGAAGGGACAGAATGCTATAATCGTAGTTCCGGTACCCGGTAGGCGCTATTCTGTATCGGGTATGAAGATACAAATGGGGCAATGTATTCCAAGTGCGCCAGCGGGCATGATTATTATCCTAGTCGACCCAGGAGGCAACAGTAAGAACTCGAAAGCTAGGACTTTAAGTTAAGAAAACCTACATTATCTACTCACCAGTTGCACTTCGATCAAACCCAGAGTTTTGTGGGGATAGCAAAGGTAAATGACTTTAGAGGTCCCACGCGTCCAACATTATGCTAACTCGAAACAATAAAGAAGCTTGTTACGCAAAAAGGTTGTTCATTCGGTGTTTTTCATGCTATCATATTCAAGACTGTTGAGAAAACATCGTTCTTTAACCCATAAATAAAACACCAATTGAATGTAGATCGCGCCAATATCCAACAGGCAGGTCCCCTTGTGTGTTACGCCACATTTTGTAGATCCCATTACCTTCCATTCCACCCCGATAACCCGTCCAAAGCTCCAATAGCCTTTTAACTCCCTTGACTAGGATGGAACACTCACCTACGATAATATATACCGCACAATCTACGCAAACACCCCCTTGCTCACGCTCCCATACTTGGCTTGCCAAGCGAAGAAATACAGCAGAGCAGCGAGCGGCTGGCCGACGAGACAGAAGCTGATCCAAAAGATGATGTTGCCAGTAGCATTGCCGGAGATGAAGCTGCCCTTTTTAAGTAGAGACTGGACGGTGTCGGTGATGAAGATGAGCGGGAGCTGGAGGACCATGCCGAGGAATGCGACGCCTAGACCAGACCTGTGTCAATGTTCGACGCCTTCGAAAGGAAATGCTAGGAAAGGGGTAACGGCGATAGTGGATGGCCCGACTCACCAATGACATTGTGCGTCGGCACGCCTACCACCAACTCATGTAGAACACCCGAGAAAATAAACACAACAACCTGCGCCACCGTCTTCGGCATGCCCCTCCCGACCAATGGCACATACACATGTCTCCGCATGAAATGATAGACAGGCTTATTCCACATAGTCCAATAATCCCTCACGCTGCTCGCATTCCACCAATCCGAGTAATACTCTCTGTCGCCAAACCTTAGCATCTCGGCTAGGGCGTTCAGGAAGGAGTGGAAGAAGGCGAAGAAGCCGGCGAGCCAGCAGAAGAGCGAAATGGTGGACAGCTTCATGATGCGCTCGAGGATGGACACGACGTCCAGCGTCGACATCTTAGGCAGAGAGTTCTGCAGCAGCGGCGCCGCGTACTGCGCCGACGCGATCCAGATGGCGATGGCGAGCACGCCCACCTCGCACATGCGCTTCAGGACGAAGGCCCAGCGCACCTTGTCCGTGCGCGGGTAAACGGGTTGGTAGACAAGCGTGGGAGCCCACCAGAAGTACGTCAAGTTACGGAGGGTGATGTTATTAGGGTAAGGGCAGGCCTTATAAATCTCCGGGATAGGGGGGCGGTCCGAGGGCGAGGGCGAGAGCAAGGCGTCGCGTAGGTCGCGGTTGGTGAAGGCGTATGAGCACGTCTTGAGCCAGACGATGATGGCGTGCAGCTCGCACAGGGTGCCGATGCCAGGGTGGTGGATCTGGTAGTACACGACGGCGCTGGCCATGATGAGGTTCAGCGTCGCGTTGACGCCGTGCGCGAAGGCAATGAGCCACCACGTCGTGCCGCGGAACCCGCGCCGCTGCCGCCGCTGCGTCGCCGCCGCCGCCTGCGGGCTGCCGCTGGACTCGTCGCGCTTGGCGCGCGCAACGGCGCTGCGAGCTTGTTGGGCGGCCGCCAGCTCGATGATGTAGGCTACGAAGAGGTGACATGGTACGAGGAGGTAGAGGAGCACGCCGTACAGGACGTCTTGCCGGCGGTAGTCGTGGCAGCGGAGGCAGATGAGGACGCCGTACTGTTTGAATCGGACTGGGTGAGCGGTTTCACATGCCAGCAAACGCGAATGAGAAGGCGAAAGGTTGAAAAGGATCAAAAACGGATTTTGTCAAAAGCTTCAACTACAATAGCACGCCTTAGGTGAAGTAATAAGCACGCACCTTACGGAAGTTCTCAATCATGAGGCGTAAATTAGAAACTAGCAGCGAGAGAACCATAAGGTTGCGGAAGCCAACGAAGCTCGGTGTGACTGGCGCCTCGTGGCTCAGACAAGACGTCCTCGAGACCGTATGCACAGGGAAAATGTGCCTGTACTGCATGCTCCGCGACGGCTGCCGCTCGTGTTTAGTCGTGCGAGCCTGCCCATTTTGCTGGGACATTGGCTGCGGCGATGGTGAAGAAGGAACAGCCTGTGCGTCCATTGGCCCATTGCTGCCCGGAACGTCGAGCCCGGTGGTGGTAGCAGTGTCAATGAGAGTTGCCATGGCGGTTTGGTGTTCTCAGAGCGGCGGCGAAGGTCTGGCTGCTAGCGGCGAGCCTAATCCGCCCAGTGACGCCACGGTGCCAAGCCTCGAAAGCTGGATGACACGAGAGGGAAGGAGACCGCGAGAAAGAAATACGATGGATCGTGCGGACGGAGCTGGTCGTCGACTTGAAGGAGGAAGAGGGGACGGCGGGGTTGGAAGTAGAGACAAATCCCAATTGCAGGCCTGGACACCGCTTCCGGCCAACCGCTCATCCAGCGGAGGCGGAGCTGGCACCGAAGATTGGCGTGCATGCCATTGCTGCCGGTGGGCGCGCGAGAGCTTCGGCCGCAGAATGTTGAATCCCCAGCGGAAAAAAAGCGGCGGGGGCGTGCGGCGGGGCCTTTTGCTGCGTGGGTGTAAGCGGCGCGTCGATCAGGCCAGCGGACGGCAAACAGCAGGTTCCCCGCGAGGAACGAAGGGCCAATCGCGTTGCACGTGGCGGGGGCGGTCCATTCCAGCAGGTGGCTGGTCCATCACGTGGTGGGCGTTCTGGTGTTGGCATCTGTGGCGCGAGGAGCTGTGGCTCGTGTTGAACTGTGGCTGCAAGCTCCCCTTGTCCCTGGCGGCCTCGGCCCGATCCCGTTCCGAAGGCGCGACAACCTCCGTCGGGGTTTTGCGCGCGTTGGCCCGCCTTGAAGGGCTTTGTCGTGTGAGCAATAAACATTCTTGTCTTTGGACGCCAATACTGTCCATGCTCCTTCTCTGGCGTCTTCTCCGTCGATGAAGCGGCCCTAATCGGCTAAGCGGGCGTCTCTTTGAGCAATCTCTGCTTTTCTGGATACAGTCTCACGCGCCTCACCGCGATGGAGCGCGAGCACGGACAACCGTCCCAGCCCTACCAGGCCAGTTTTGACGCCGGTGGAGGAGTCATGCGCAGACCTCGAAGTATGTATCAGCCATGGCTTCCGGGCCTCCTTTTCTTGAGCTGGTTTGGACTCTTTCGTCACAGCTCGACTACATTTATATCTTTTGTGTCCATTGTACGTTTGCTTTTCTCCGCAATTTTGTTCTCTTTCTTTTTTTCCCTTTGACTTTTCTACTTTTAATTCTAGTATTGGCATCATTGGCATTCTACCTTTCCGACCCAGATATTCGCAGGCGCAATTTTGGTTCCGTGGTTTGCCCAAAACATGGTTTCCACTGGAGCGCTAACTTAGCAATAGGACCCGTGACCGACTATGGCTCCACATTCGTGCAGTGGATGCGCAATCGCCGGCCAAATTACAAGTCTTCATTCGGAGATGGCTATCGCGAAGTGGAGCGGCCGAGTGCGAGCTACATCGTCGACGTTAGTATCCTAGGCCCTCGCGAGAGGTGGTCACTGTCTAACCTTTCGATATAGATGCTACCGCCTGCGGCTAGACCCGGATACGCTGTAGACTCGATACCGGCAAAGCACCTGCATTCCTCGCTTAACAAGATTAAGCACCCAATCAACGTAGTACTATGGACTCCAGAAGGTCGCCGTCTACTCACAGCCTCGACGAGCGGAGAGTTCACGCTTTGGAACGGAATGGGGTTCAACTTCGAGACTATCATGCAGGTTTGTCAATGCATACCATCCGTTTTAACTGGCAATCGCAGGCATATCCTAACCTTTATCCAGGCACACGATTCTGTCATTCGTGCCGCTCGTTACTCTCACACTGGCGACTGGCTCATCTCCGCCGACTCGGACGGTGTCATCAAGTACTGGCAGCCCAATTTCAACAACGTGAAGGCCATCCAAGCACACAGCGAACCCATCCGTGAACTCGCTTTTGCGCCCACAGATGCCAAGTTTGTTACCGCCTCGGACGATGCTTCACTCAAGATTTTCGATTTTGCGGGTGGCATTGAGGAATCTACGCTTACAGGCCACGGATGGGAAGCGAAGACAGTCGATTGGCACCCTACTAAAGGACTGCTAGTGTCAGGTTCCAAGGATCATCAGATCAAACTATGGGATCCGCGCACTGGCCGGTGCCTGACCACGCTGCATAGCCACAAGAATACCATCACCAAAACCCTCTTCGAGCCCAACCAGGGCAACCTTCTAGCGACGAGCGCGCGTGATACTACAGGCCGTATATTTGACCTGCGCATGATGCGCGACGTGCTCCTTCTTAAAGGCCACGAGAAGGACATCGCGACGCTGGCCTGGCACCCGATCCACAAGAACCTCCTCTCCACAGCCTCGCACGACGGTGCTATCTTCCACTACCTCCTCGATGAGCCCAACACGCCGCCCAATGTCGACGCCGTGATGTGTCCCTACGACACGCCGGATCCCGCCAACGCGCCCTCTCAGTCCATCTGGCCCGCGCACCGGATCCCTTACGCGCACGACTACGTCATCTGGAGCCTCGACTGGCACCCGCTGGGCCACATCCTCGCGTCTGGCTCCAATGACCGCCTCACGCGCTTCTGGACCCGTCCACGGCCCGGCGACGTCAACTGCTTCAACGACCGCTACCACATCGGGCAAGCGGCCGCCGAAGTCCAGGGCACGTGGTCCCGCCGCGAGGGCCACCGCTTCTGGCGGGAGGAGGAGGAGCAGGAGGAGCAGGACGAGGCCGACGGCCTCGTCGAACAAAAGATGCCCGTCAAGACGCCCGTCGTCCCCGGCCTGCCGGGCATCTCGGCCGCCGCCGCGAACGGCTTCCCGCAACTGCCCGGCATCGGCGGCGCGGCGCCCGTGCCGCCGCCGCCGCCGCCGCCGCCGCCGCCGCCGCCGCACGCCCTCTCGTCGGCGGGTGGTGTCCCGCATTCGGGCGTTCCGCCCCCGCCTATCCCGCCGCTGCCCCCGAGCGCGGCGGGCGCACATCCACCGCCGCCGCCGCCGCCGCCGCCGCCGCCCCCGGGCTTCCCCTTGCCGCCTGGAGTGGACCATAGCCAGATCGATCTTGCGAAGTTGGCCGAGATGTTCGGCGGGCAGCTGCCGCCGCCACCGCCGCCGGGCGGATTTCCTCCGGGCGGGGTGCCGCCTTCGGGGCTGCCGCCGGGACTAGTGCCGCCGCCTGCGGCAGGTGGAGCGGGCGGGTTTCCGGGATTGGGAGTCGGTGGTGCTAGCGGACATGATGGTGGGGGCGGTGGGAATGGTGGTGGTAGTGGTAGCGCGGGTGGAGTGAGGAAGAGAGGACCACTGCCGAGTCAGAAGGAGAGTTTGCAGGAGGAGTTGAAGAGGTCGAAGTTTAGGCGGTAGGGGCTTCGTGGGGGTTGATGGGTATGCGGTTGAATAGCTTTGAGGTAGGGATCATAGGGATTATGCGGGCTGCATGGAGCAAGCTGCATGATAGAATTTGGCGATGGGCAAGGCAAGGCGTAATGGCGGGCTAGTTCATTGCTCTGTAGGATTATGGTAGGGCGAATGCTTTTTTCTTATTTCTGGAGTCCATGGATGCATAAGCAGCATGGTGCGGGATCCATTCATCTCACAATGGTTCCCAGCGTTGGCATCATCTTTGTCCTGTATAACAAGTGTAGTGTTCGACTACTGTTCGACTACCGAGCTTTCTTTGAATTTGATATCTTTCTACGGATGATTTATTGTGGCAGACGCAGCCTCTATAAGCTAAGACCTCTAAGTGCAGGTCTCATGGTGCTTTTAGGTGTTGGGATTGTTCTGTTAGGCCAAGCTAGCATAGTTGAGAATCTTTCCAAACATCTCAACGGGTTGGATAGATCATGACATGGAGCACACGCTCTCTGCACGTGACAGGTATGTCCGTTTCTAAGAGCTAATAGCCCTACCTACTGCAAGTGAGCCTGCATCTGATACTCTGCAGCCAATACGTTACCTTCGAGAGACTATCAGTACTACTAGACTGCCGATACCGGCCCACTAGGCTGGACTTGCTGGGAGGCCGGCCGGATATACTTTTTTGCCTCCGTCCCGAAGTCCTTGCCTGACTTGAATGTGTTGCTAGACGCGCGCACATAACTCGCTTCTTTCACCTGTTTTCTTCTGCGCACTTCAACCTTCTTCTGCTGCCTACCATCACCAACCCGTTCTTGCTCACCGTCCTCTCGTCTGTTGCGGTTTGCAAGCTAGACGAACGTGACAGCACTTTCTTTCACAGACTTTCTGCTTGTCTTTGGACTACGCAAAGTTTCAGGCGCGTCTCGTCAAGATCCCCACAAAAGGCACTAAAACAACATCACACGCATCACGAGAAGCAGCTTACCATGGCCCATAAACTGAAGAGGCGCAATCGTATATCTCTCCACCCCCTCTCGTCCCCGCTAGTTCTTCGGTCGAGGTCAAATGATTCTCACGAACAGCTTTTAGCTAGCGCCGATCTCAAAGGTGAACGCTGCAGCAGCCTCGAGGCGTCCGCCGATGGTGATCGTACCGAGTCCTCTACCCACGGCGGCGGTCGTGCCGAGTCTATCCGCAGCGTCGGCGCCGACTCTCTTGCAAGTGTCAGCGGCCCAGCCACAGTCTCGTACTCTCCACTGTTCTCCTCGTACACGTCGGCGCCGTATACCATGCATACGGTGCCCAGCGGTGGCGACGAGGGTAGTGTCGCCCCAACCTCCTCCTTCGCCCCGGCGCGTGGTTCCGACCGCGACGCCGGCGCCAACACCGACGACAATACTGGCAGCAGCGGAGGCGCTCTGCCAGAGCGCTCGACACCGCCGCGGCTCCACTCGCCGGGACTCGAACCGGCCAGCCCGCGTAGCGGCGCGCAGAACCGCGTCATGGACGCGTTGCCGGCGACGCCGGAGCCGGCCGCCTCCCCCTCGCCAGCCAAGTCGCCCGGCCAGCCTCGCGACGCGCGTGTGCGCGGCCCGGCAACCTCGCTGAGCGATAACGTGCTCATGGTCCGGTCGAGTCGGCTGACTCTAACCGAGTTCCTCAAGAAGGAACGCGAGCGGCGGAAGGCGCGCGAGGGCAAAGAGAAGGAAGGCGGCCATGAAGGCGACAACGATGGCGCCAACGTCGACCGCCACGAGGGCGAGGGCGAGAATAAGCACGCCCACAGCGACCCCAACCTCGCCTCCGTCGAGCGTGAGCGCCAGCACGAGCGTCTCCGTCGCCGCGTCAGCGGCGCTTGGGGAGCACTATCGCTCTCGCCGTCCGACCAGCGGGGCCGTTCCAACGACGCCAAATGCAAGGGCGCCGCCAAGGACAACAATAGCGAGGATGAGCCCGAGAAGCGCTCCTCGTCCAAGCGTGCCCGCTCGCTATCGCCAAACGGCATTCCCAAACGCCACAGCAGCCGCCGCACCGGCGAAGGCGAGCGCCGCCGCCACTCGAGCTTCGTCGAGCGGACCGATTGGGAGGCTGCGGACGCGCCGGACTCGCCCTCGGTGAGCGCCGATGCGCCCGTTCCGGCGCTGCAGGAGCCGGAGCCGGAGCCGGAGCCGGCGCGGCAGCTAACCGGGAAAGAGCTGCGCCGCGTCAAGGGTACCTTGTTGGAGCGCCGGGGCAGCAAGAGCAAGCGTTTGGCCGTCGGCGCAGGCAAGCTCATGGATGCGGCCGTGGCCATGCTATCGCCGCGTGCTCGCGAGAAGGGTGAGGGCATGGATTGGGAGGCGGAGAAGCCGAAGGAGGCGCAGGGTCCCTCCACTACTACAACTACGAGTAGTGGAGATGAGAAAGTAGAGTGGCATGAAGCGGAGGATGGGCCGTTGCCGCGCCTGTCATTCGGGCATGAGGGGGATGGATTGCTGCCGCGCCTGTGGTTTGGCCGTGAGGAGGAGATGACGGATGGCCAGAATGAAGAGGAGGGTGATGACGACGTCCGCTTCACGACAGCACCATCGACGCCATTGGAGAGCGAGATTGGCGATGACGCTAAGATGGATGTCGATACTGCTCCCACTGATGAGGACGCTACTCCCAAGGCGAAGGAAAAGGAAGTAGTTGTCGAGCAGCACGACTACATCGGCGACATCTTCGCGAACCAACGCCGCGGTAGTGACACCAACGCGAACATGAGCTCCTCTCCTCCTCTACCAG
Organism: Lineolata rhizophorae; assembly: GCA_010093515.1. Lineage (NCBI taxonomy): Eukaryota > Fungi > Ascomycota > Dothideomycetes > Lineolatales > Lineolataceae > Lineolata > Lineolata rhizophorae. The sequence continues at coordinate 192,496 of MU001683.1, read as the reverse complement.
ACGTGCCCGCCGCTTCCTCCTCACCTTCGACCTCGGACTCGTCAGACGATGAACAAGAGCACGAGGAAGCGCGAGACTATCGTGCCGAGCAAGAGGATCCTCGCCACGGTCGGACCCTCACCCGCCGCTCTAACTTCACCGAGGCCCCGGACGACGAGGATGACGACACTTCGACTGCCCACTCGCACTCTCGTCTCGGTCCTCTGCCATCGCAGCTCTGCTTTCGCCGCGAGCCGCGCCACCAGTACGTCCCCGCGAGCCAACGCGTCGTCGGAACGCGCGGGGGCGGGCGCATGCTCGCGAGCCGCTGGCGTAGGTGGGAGTGCTGCATGTGCGGCTGCGAGACGCATTGGGAGAACGGGACGTGCTCGAAGTTGGATTGTCTGCACGAGAGGTGCGAGGAGTGTGCGGAGTACGATCCTTGATTGGGGTTCGGATGCGGGTTGTAAGAGTACGGGGTAGGTGGGAGAAGGCGTTCAGGATGTTCGAATCGGTTGCTCGGGTGGTGGTTAGAAAAGAACATAAAGAACAAAAAAAAAATAAGAAAAATAAAAAAGACAGAAAAAAAGGTTGAAGGTGTTTTGTGGGATGTAAAGGGACTTGGGCAGTGGTCACTCTGTGGATGGCGGACTTGTACTATGAGTGCTGTACTTGTTCTCAGTTGCTCGATTGGGTAATGAGAGTAGGAGTCACTAAGAGGAGGAGAGCATAGATAGCTGGTCAGATTCTGGCCCCGCACCGTTACCACTGCGTTAATGTCACGATTACTTGTAATAGTTCCTACCTCATTTGCTAGGGTGATGATCATATGCCAGACTGAAACATAGATTGTAGTACAGTGCAGTGATGCTATACAGGAGTTTCCATAGAGGTTAGGAGTATCTTTGAGGACTCCAAAGTGCAAGGAACCTGCGCTAATTCCAGCCACCTACGGATTCATCATGAGTCCCTTCCCATAAAACGGGATCACGAAGCATTGTCGAGTTCACATTTCTCATATAAACAAAATTCAAACTCCACATCCCCATTCCGCTTCATCCCACCCAGCCCTTCCTGATCCGCAAACGCCTCCAAGGCCCGCGTATCCCGCTTGGTCCACCCAGCATCCCGATCCAGATCCACCGGGAAGAACGTATCCGCGTCCTCGTACTCCCGATGCACCTTCGTCAACAACACGCTCCGCACCCGTGGATGTCGCAGCGCCGCCTCATACACCGCGCTCCCGCCAATCACAAAGATGCGCGCGACAGGTGGAAGCGTCGTCGCCTGCGCCGTCTCATCCGTCTCCTCCTCTTCCGCCGCCGCCGCCGCCACATTCTCAAGCGTCCGCACCGCGTCCTCCAGACTCCCCGACACGAGCACGCCGCTCCGCACGCCATATCCAGCGCCTCCTCCTCCTCCTCCTCCTCCTCCTCCCTCGGGCCCGGCGTCTGCCTCGGACAGCCCGGCCACGCGCCCGGACCGGCTCAGCACGACGTTGACGCGGCCTGCCAGCGGCCGGAAGCGCGCCGGGATGCTCTCCCACGTCCTGCGGCCCATGACGACGGCGTTCCGCGGGCGCCGCGGCGCGCCGGGAGCGGCGGAGGTGTGCGGAGCGCGCAGTGCGGGGTGCGACTGCGGTTGCGGGGCCGCTGGTGCTGGTGGAGGTGCTGGTGGGGCCACGACGCGTCGCGTCACGGACGCGAAGTAGGCCATTTCGTCGGGGAGGCGGCCCCAGGGAAGGGTGCCGGCGCGGCCGATGGCGCGGCGCGTGGCTGTGGCGGCGACGATGAGGGTAAGGGGTTTGGGCGAGGAGGGCATCCTGGGGGAAGGAGGGGTGGGGGACATTGTTATACGGGACCTTGTTACGGTAGTGTGGGAATCGGGTTCGAGATCGGCTGGCCTGCACTTTGTAGAACTGGGTCTTGGCATCAGAAATTGCAGGACGGCCAATCCATCTTGTCGGCTACAAAACGAATCGACCAGCTAAAGAAGGTTGGATTCATAGATAGATTAGGGAAATCTTCCATCCTTCAATCGTACGTCCGGGTATACCAACTAAACAGACCTAACGCCGATAAATATGAATCAAAAGCCCAAGCCAGCCTCCGCCATCTCCAGAAATCCCAGCGTCCCTATGACCCCCCGACCTGGCCTTGTGAAACCACGTCCCTCTCCTCAGTCAGCTTCCTCAGCAGCTCCGTCACAACCCGCGCGTTCTCCTCGGTCCGCTTCTCCGCCTCGCTCTGGCCCACCGTCTTCAGCTTGCCGAACAGCCACATCTCCTGCATCTGGCGCGTGAGGGCGAGAACATCTTCGGCGATGCGGACCTATGCCTAGGTAAGTCGATATGCTTCATAGGGCGAACGTGATTCCCGGCGTTCGAGGTGGGTGCGTCATACCAGAGCGGCTGTCTCGACCTCGAGTTGGAAAGCAACCTGGGCGGTCGATAGGGAGTCCGTGCTCTCAATCTAATGGCGGGTGTATCAGCAGGGCCCGAAGGCCGGGGCTCCGGCGCGCTCGAATGCGACGGGATCTCGACGTACTGCTGCCAGGGCGATCATGTTTTCGAACTTCTCGACGAGACCCTTTGTCAACTTGTTGATGCGCGCTGTGGAGCAGAGCAGTCAGCTCCAGCTTTCTATTCATAGTAATAGCAAGGCGCCGCGACACCGTACCGTCAAGCGCAGCCTTGCTGCGCAAAGATGTGTCCATGTTTTGCCCTGTTCCAGTATCCTTGGAGCAGTTTGGTTAAGCAATCCTGCGGACAACACTGGACAAGTCGGGTTGCAGGGTTACCTGAAAAGCTCGTGATTGATTGGTCCGGCGCCGTGCCAATATGCGTGGCGCTTGAATTCCAGCGAGGCTAATATTTCACCGCATCCACCGAATCAGACTAATTCCTTTGTCTGTCAGGTCTGCTTCTTAGGCAGCGAAGGATTACTAAACCTGTCTTAGTAAGCGGGGCTGAATTTTTGAATACTTTACGTGGGTCTCATACAACTGCTCAGGCCACTCTAGCAATCATCCCCGTCATCCACTAGGGGCCGTTGCTGGGCAAGAACGTAGCAGTTCTGCGGCGGCGTGTTTTACTGTTCTATGTAGGTAGCTGATAACGGAGGGCACGTCCTACTTGTGGCGGGCGCTAAAAGACATACAACATACTACGTAGGACCTGAGGTCGACAGAATAGAGGATAGCCCCTTGCGGTCGATCCCTAGATCCTTGTGTATATTGCCCTTTTAGGTTTTCCAAACTTTCATCAACCCCTGAAACGACTGGAAAACATGCGGATCCGCGAAATGCTCGAACACCTGGGAAAGTGTATCTAAATGATCAGGAGCTTCGCGGGAATGGTAAGAATGCCTCTAATCAGTCCACTAAAAATATCCCGCAGACTTAGTGAACTGATTTCGGCGACAGGGGGTGCACAGCCTTGATACACACATCTAAGATCACGATGACTACCACACCGATTTCTCGACGTCATGGTCCAATTCGCGGGGAGCTCCTGTCCTCAAGACACTAGACCGACAGCTTGTGCATCGGCCAGGTCCACGCGCCACCCTCAACAACCATACTTCACCCGGTCAAAGAGATAGGAAGAACTGCTTTCCATTACAACAGACAGGCAAGAGTACACAGGAACGCAGGCCGCGCCACCAAAAACCCGCTCCTACACCTAAAAGATGCCAATCTTCCACCCGTTGGCCCCCTTAAAAGAGCCCGGTATCATGTATGACGCCTCGCTCACGCCGCCTACGCGCCGACTCACCGTCCGTCGCGTTGCTCGCCCGGGACACTTCGATTCCAACGAGCCGTTTACGCGGCCTGCCTCGGCTCGATCGCGCCCACCTCCGCCTTGGCTTCTTCCCACGTCTGCTGGTTGCGGCGCGCCCAGTCGATGTGGCACTTGGCGAAGGCAATCTACAGTTCGGCACAAGTTGCGGGTTCATTAGCAGTAACGTTCTCGGGTATGCCGGGGTAAAGGGAGGTAAAGGCGATGGGGGAGTCGCACCATGTACCGCTTCAAATCGTCTTCCTTGTCCATCTGGAAGCGTTTCAGATCCGCCAGCACCGCAGCCGACGCGTCCTTGACATCTTTGGAGGCGACGTCGAGCGCTTGTTCGAGCTATTTCCCCAAGACGTCAGCGCCTATGATCCCCATGCAACATACCCGGAGATAGAACACTAGAAAGAGCAAGAACTCACATTCACCAACGACTCCCTCGTCTTCCCAATCTGATCCCTGCGCGTGCGCTCTGGGTCCACGTCCACGATGCCATGCACGGCGTGACTGATACGGCCAAAGATCTTGTTCGTCACGAAGTTGCCGCCGCCGCCACCGCCGCCGCCGCCGCCGAAGCCGGCGCTCGAGCTCTTGCGGTGGTTCTTGGTCGGGCTCGTCGTCGGCGACGTCGCCTCGCTGGTGCGCCCGCCCCCGCCCGGGCTCGTCGGCTCGCCGTGCGTCGGCGGAAAGTCCGAGTCGATGGACGCGACGTCCTCATCCGGCCGATGTGGCGGCCCGGTGGCGGCGGCGCCCGCTCCCTGATCGGCCGCGCCGCTCGACGCGTCGCTCTTCTGGCTGGCCGACGAGCCGGACCGCCTCGGGCGCGTCTCGGCCGGGCTGCCGGCGGCGCCGCTCCCCGTCGTGCTCGACAGGTACTGCTCGATGCGGCGGGCCTCCATCTCAGACCGCTCGAGGTTCTCGAGCAGGGCGCGCTTCTTAGCGAGCTCGTCGCGCGTCTGCTCCTCTTGGATGCGCTTGAGCACGCGGTAGCGCAGCACGGCGCGGACGACGCCCGCGAACTGGGCGCTCTCGCGCATCGGCTCCGCGAAGCCGGCCGATAGGCCTGCCGACAGCTCCGCCGTCTGGAGATACGTAGAGTCGGCCGATTGGCCGACGCGCTCGATGGCCGCGGCTAGACTCGGCGCCTGCTCCGACAGAGCGAAGCCGTTGTAGCGCGCGCCAAGCTCGGCGAGGTCGTCACCCAGAGATGCCAGGTGTGCCAGCAATCGCCGGTTCACCTTCTCCATGGACCCTTGCAGTAGCGTCTCCAGCTCGCGCGAGCTCGCCTCGAAGCTCATGAAGTACGGGTCCAATTCTTCTTCGGATAGATTCTTGGCTGACGGTGGGAACTTGCCAAAGATCTGCGGACCAGGTATGGTATGCGCAGCGGCAGTCGCGGAGGCTGCGTGGCTTGGCGGAGAAGCAGGTGTACCGCTGGGGACAGTAGTCGAAGGTTTTAATTTCGCCGAGGATGAGGGGACCGGGAGGTATGCGTGTGCAGGTGTCGGGTTGGCGGTATCGAGAGGGGGGGCTTTGAGGACGTTTTTGGGGATGGAAGAAACTGGATGGGAGTGAAGAACTTCGTTCTATTGATAAGAAATATAAGAGGTTAGCAACTTAGTCGAACGCTTATATTTCTTAAAACAAGTGGGGTGGTTAGAATGTGTGAAGCGTACCCAGCTAGCATTCGGATCAAGGAACCTCCACCATACGCCGTCCTCGCGAACGTCATCCATCTTTCGACACCTGTTGAGGAACACGGCCAGCATGCGCTTCCGCAGCTCGATGATGCCGACGTCTTCCTTTGCCTTGGTAGGCTTGGCGGCGTAGTCCGCCATGGAGTGCTTCTCCGGGATTGGCGGAATAATGAGCGTTGGGTGGAGATTAACCAGCGTCTGTCTCAGCGACGCAAATTCTGAGTATCGCCTGCGAACTTCGAGATCCTGTATGCGGGCAAGGATTTCCATGCGTTAGCCTCTTAGCCAACCACAATGGGAGGAATTGGCGGTGTCCTACCCCAGTCCGAATGGTATACGCGATGTAGCTCCCTCCACTCTCCAGATTCTTCCCGGCATGCGTGATCAAGATGGGCTGGTCCGGAAACTCGTATAGGATCTGCTCAATACGACTGTCGTAGCCGCCCTTCTTAGGCGGACGGCGCCTCTCGCCGCTACCTGCACCACCGGCCGACCCAGCCCTCGCAATCTCCTCGTCGTAGTCGACATCGCTCAGCGCGCCAGGCTGCGCGACAAACTCGGGCGATTCATCGCGCGGCGTCGAGATGCCAGATGGCGGCGTCTCAGGGCGCTGGAAGCCTGCTTGTGATCGGACGCACCACGCCGTGGCGCGCGCGCAAGGTTAGCGCAGGGTTCATAGGATGCTCTAGTCAGTTGTTGAGGCCGTAGAATTACGCAGCGAAAGAGCTCTAGGGTGTGCTCTTTCGGCGCATGGTCACGGCTAGAAAGTACGAGGGCGAGGGAGCGGAACCTCCGGGTGAGCCTAGGTGGCCTGGATGAGAGTTCTCCGAGTCCCGCCGGTCCAGCGAGCCGTACGGGTTGTTGTCCTCGTCATCCCACATGGCTAGCGGGATGGGCTTGGGCGAGCAAGGAAGGCGAATGCGGCGATGAAGGGCGCAGCTGGGCAACACAAAGAAGATGAGGGTGTGGAAAGATGAGAGGGAGGCCGGGCGGGCGGTGGTTGGAAGGTCGTCATGGCGCAAGCTTGCTCGGCAGGTGGGCTGGCTCCGAGCGGGGGATGCCCGCTCCGCTCCGCCCCGCCCCGAATGCCTCCCTCAGTCCCACTCCAAAGTCGCTCCCCTCAGCGTGCTCCCGCAAGGCACTAACCGGCGATACGAGGTCCTGAGCCTTCATTTCACATTACATCTTACTTGAATGTTGCCGCTACTGTTCGCCCTCTTCGTTCGCTTCATCTGATTTCTGCGACGTCTACGACAACAGAAACGCGAAAATGCAAAACGACAAATGGATATGTCTTCCAATGACTAACATTTCTTCATGGTGTAGCAGGGTAGAACGCTTTAGCTGGATATAGTACAAAAAGAACATCGAGTAATCACGTCTTCACTTTCTCACGGCATCGTGTTTCGGTTTGGAGAAGCAACAACTGTTTACTAACTAACTTTTGAAGAGAAGGGATGAAAGAATATCTGTCAAGTGTGTGGTGGCAAGGCAACTTGATTGTATGAAAGTGAGGGTGTTGGCGGTGTGTGTATGTGTGTGTTGAGGGGAGAAGTGAGTCAAGGAGAGATTTAAATGCAGCAAGGGGAAGTGGTAAGAGTGACGTGCAAATTTTGAAAAGAAAAGGTCTGAGGGGGCCATTCTGCTCCACTACAATGGTTTATTCTCCACTTCCTCCTCTTTCCGTTTCAAAACAGCCCATGGCCAATCTCCGTTGATTAAGGGCTGTAGCACGGCGTCACCTTTTTCTCGCCCCAACCATCACCAAAAAAGCACTCCATTCAGTCGGAACCATCAAGTACAATGGGATTGCCAAAATGGTGCTGATCAAAGCGATCCCCGTTGGTGTTCCCCAGATCAATTTCGATGCCCGCTTTTCCTGACGCAAAATCAAACCGGCAACGACAAGGCTGAACAGCTGGGTAGTGCAGCCTTGTATGAGGAACCAGAAGTCGGCGTCTTTGGCAGTGCCTGGCTCGTGGGCCGAGTAGAAGTACCCAAATGCAAACGTCACCATTTTCACCATGACGGTGGTCACAAATGTGCCCCACAGCACGATGAGACTAGTCTGGGATCTGCTGAGTTGCTGAATGAGAAGAAAACGCAAAGTCGAGACTTACGGTGCTCCGAAAACTCGGAACTGTTATTTCGCTGTTTGGTATGGTGGCTGGCGAAGCGGATCGGATTTGGTGATGTATCTCCCACCTAAAGCCGTTAGTTCCTGGCTTCAAGGTCAAAGCAAGGGACCGAGGCCTACCGTGGTCGAAGTATTTTCTTAGTATTTTCTTTCCGGCGCCATTCATTTGTTACCATATAAAGTGCTTCCCACCGCTCTCGGATAGTCAATCGAATTTCTGGCCCCAATAAGCCTTCCGACGCTGTTTCGACAAGTATATCTGATAGCTCGGAGAGACTCGTCTCCAATTTTTGGTGCAACCACGCCTTCGGGATACCGGGATCTTCCTTGGTGATATTCTCTACAACGTTGACCAAAAATTTCCAATAACGCACAACACGCATGTCCTTCAAGTATTGATCATTTGCGATATAGTCTCCACTGGCAGCAAGGGGGATTCTAGGGAGGGGAAAGTCGGTTTCAGTGTTTTCGGGGGTTTCTAACCAACCTTCTATTATGTGCGTGGAATAATGTATAACAATGTAGTCGATCTCCATTACGGCTTGGGAAAGATTAATTAGACATTCTTCCTGGAGAGTGGGTCCATCTCTGGTAGTGTTCTGGATTTCCGGCGAATCGCTGCCTAGATTTGGTCATTAGAATACCAGCCAGTATTGAGAAGGATGCCAGTGTTAGATGCCACGTACCTAGATATTTCCAGGCGACTTTGTCTCGCCGTCTTTTTCGCGCACCTTCCGAGGAGGCGGTTGTTGCCATGGTGAGATTGAGGCTGCAGCCAAGGTTGGGATTAAGAATTTGCGCAAATGTTGAAGAGTTGGGCTTAAATACATCGCCCTAATGCTCGCTGCCTCAAAAAAGGCGCACTTGAACATGAAAAGTGTTGCTCAGCCTCAGTAATTGGCAGCCTTGGAGAACGCCTTGGGTCTCTAGGCGTTAGGTTGTCATTGGTTATTTAGTTGAGAAGTGCTTACAGCCACACAGCTACAGCACGAATGGACTTAGATAGCCTTGGTGCTGGCCTTATTTGCTCCTTCATGTGGCATGCAGCGATAAGCATTTGACATACTGGATGAACCGGGCGGCTTCGACTCTGCAAGCCAAAGTCCATTGTTGTGCAAGTTCGAATATTCGTATACGGAGTCTTGAATACCTTAAAGTAATTACCCACCCTTCTGAAAAGCCACCTCAATCACCTACCGCAGTTCGAGGCTTTATAGCGCATTAGAAACCCCGCTTTTTTGAATTATCATCTAGAACTCCCCATCGCTGAACTCGAACCATCTGAACCCGCCAATAGTAGGAAGTATAACCGTCAATGCTAGATTATTGAGCAACCAAGGGCACCATTTCATCGTCTATATACTTGGCATTCCCCGCCCGCTTACCGCGGTTCGCAATGTCTCCGCACCTGAGTGCTCTCCTTCACTGTCTTGTCATCGTATTCTACCCAATATTACAGTTTAACTAGGTTGACCGCTGTCGGACGCCCGAAGAGTGTAGTGTCAAATACAATTGTATTGGTGAGGTTGTAGAGGGAGTGTTGAGCTCCGCTCTGCGATCTACATATATGGCGTAGCCAAACGGAGCAAACACGAGGCTGGCTTCGTACGGCCCCGAACTCACGTGCAACTGCTGCCGCTATCTACGGGGTTCGCGATTCACGATAACCGTCAATCATGAACACTAGTCCTAGGAGATATCCAACGCCGCAAGCCTCCCGTCGGCACTAGCCACGTGCCAAGGTTCCAATGCATCCGCCTGCCCAACTCCGGCATTCTACCAAAGCAATCCAGGATGACTTAGCAGCCATGTAATCCTACAAAAACGAAAACGAAAACGTGCAAGAAGAACAAGGACAATGAAGCAACTGGGCCCACGCACCCAGACAGGAGCCACTCCTCCCCTAAAAACCGAGAAAACTTCCAACTCCCCTCCCCCCCGCAACACATCCGTCCATCTACACGTCTTATTCTCACCATTGTCCGTCCTAATCACGACGTCAACGCACTACTCACCCCCAACACGCCCATCCCCACAAACGCAAACACCATGCACAAATTCCTATTATGCGTGAGATCCAGACTCTCCGAAAAAAGCTGCAACGCCACACTGGCCATGATGCCCGCCGTGACAGCAAACATGCCGCCGTAGACGGCCTCGCTGGGCTCCGCCTCCGCGCCGCCGCCCCTCATCCGCGCGACGCGGAACCAGACGGCGGCGACGCCGGCACCGGCCGGCTGGCTGACGCCGCCGAGGATGGCGGCCACGAGCATGGCCTTGAGGCGCGAGCCGAGCGCCAAGTAGAGCGGCAGCGCCATGGCGAAGCCCTCGGTGATATTGTGGATGAAGAGGGCGAGGAAGACGGCGAAGCCGAGCCTCGGGTTCGCGTGGTTGGTCGCGTACGTGATGAAGCCCTCGGGTAGCTTGTGCAGCGCGATGGCGATGGACGTCTGCAGCCCGATAGACAGAAACGCGTTGGCTGGCACGTGGTGGTGGTGCGAGCTTCCGGGGATGTGATCATGGTGATGGCCCTGCTCGTGCTCGTGCTCGTGCTCGTGCTCATGTCCGAGGCCGGGACACTTTGAGGCAATGCTGGTCTGCGAGGCGACGCTGCTGCCACGCTTGACGCTGCCGTTGGCCACGGGCTCGCCGCTCGTCGGCGATAGCGCCCCGTCGAGCAGTGGCATCTCCTCGTCAACATTCTCCAGCGGGGTAAGAGATTGAATCGAGCGCCCGCGCTTCAGTTGCGGATTTTCGTGTAGAGCCGCCGGTGCCTTGATTCCGCCCCGCGCCTGCACAATCTTATAACAATCATGCCCACACAAGTCCGAGTAGCCGTAGCACTGGCCATGTTTGCCGCAGAACTCGGGTGCACCGGTTACAATGTTAGATACTTTGGAGACGAGAGAAGGTCGGCGCGAGAGGTTAGGCATAGCAGAATCCGACTCCGTCGTGACAATGGAAGAACGCGCAGTTGCGTCCCTCGAACCGTAGTCCCCAAATGTTTGTGCGTGAGGAGCGGAATGAGAAGGATGGGAAGGATGAGGAGCACTTTGAGTCTTGCGGGAAGGGGCACCGATCACGGCGTGATGGTGGTGGCTAGAGTGGTACTCATGGCCATCGTGGTTGTGATCATGGTCTTCATGGTGGTCATGGTGACCATGTGTGCCTTGCTCTTTCGCATCTATCTCGGCTTCGTGCGTATGATCGCAGTCGACAACATGCGACGGCATATAGCGATGTAATATGCGAGATACCACTTGGATGCCGATCACGCCGCCAATGAAGCACGCGATTAGTATCCATGCTGCAGCTTTCGGGCTGTGTCCACCTTTTTGTAATGATGATTTTGCTGAAGGGAGCATGCTATACAACGACGAAAATAGCTGCGTTGTGAATTTTCAATAGAAGTCAGCGTGCATCCACTATATTGGGTTCTTGGTGTTTACGAAGCGTTGAATGCGCAAAATAATTTAAAGAAAGGAACCTTACCATGACGCCGAAACTTAAACTTAGGGACGAAGACAGGAAAGGATTGCTATCCTGAATTTTGAAGTTTTTCTTTCCCGGTATGAGTCTGATCAGCAAATCGACGCATATTATTGACGACCCCAGCACACAAGCTAGGGATCACCCCTCGCAGTTAGCACAACTGTCTCTCCAACAAACGCAACACTTAAACCGAAAATGAACGTGAAAAGGGGGGAATGAGATAAGAAAAGATTTATTTCGCCCAGTTTGAAACACCCGTTCCAATCCGTCCAATAAGCGCCCCTCTTACAGGCCCTTACAAACCCCAGCCATCAGGGTACTCAAAAAGAACCCCATATGACATGACGTCGTGGAACGGCACACCTGCGCGTGCCACTGGCCCGCAAGGTCCTCAACTGCAACAAACCGGAGCCTCGCTCTAAAGGCGCATACCTTAACAAAGGCAAAAGGGGGTAAAAAAAAACCCCAAAAAAAGTCACAAGAAATAGAAAACGAATCGACGTACCGACGCCGCTCAAAGCGGTCATGATCCACCCCCGAGTGTCGTTGTCGAGCGTCATGTTGAAGAACCGTCCCGTCAGCTTCGGCGCTTTCGCTGTGCAGGTCGCTGAGTGCGTCTAGGAAGGCAGCAGCGCCGAGCGCAAGGAAGCGCAAGCTGCGGGCTCGCGCGCGGCGAGAGCCTAGAACCTGCGGAGATCGAAACTCGCGCCGGGGGCAACCGCAGAGCGAAGGATAAGCCGCTTTAGGCCGCTTTACGCAACCCGGTTCAGCGGCAGCGCGGAAGCCTAGGCAAACAGTATCCACGAAAAGCAGAAGCGATACAGGAAAGAAGATGCAGGTATGCAAAGGGAGAGAAGGAGGAAGAAAGAAAAAGGACCGTGAGATGTTCGTTCGAGACAGTCCTCAAGGCACGGGCGGGTCGCGCACGGACGATTCGCGCAGTGGCTTGCCACACCGCGCCAAGACGGTTCGTGTCTTACATAACGCCAACTTAACGTCAACCTTCACCTGGCACCTTCCTTCTCCGCGCTCACCTCCGTCATGAACATGGCAGGCGCCTCGCGCGCTTACAGTGTATCACCAATCTCCGAGCACATCATAGAATGAAAGTTGTCCATTTCTATTTACTTAGAACCCTGGTTGACCTTCTAGAATGGACGCTTTCGGTCTTTGAAACCCGTTTGGAAGAGGATGGACCGGTTGAGAAAGTACATTGGGCTGCCAAGATAGAAACTCCCACCATTGATGACAGCAGGTGTCTCAATACTTTTTCATATCCTCCCAAGCCCCTGCAATCGACTCGCCCTTCCAGAACGCGCCCTTCCAGAACAAAAGAAACTTGCCTAGCCTCTTCATAGCCTAGCCTTCGTGTCTGCAGCGTTGGCATGATGGTCCCAACATCCCGCCGAGGGTAAAAAAAAAGTGAGACCTCAACCCTTTGAATGTTGTCCGTTGATCCAAGTCCACGCCTCTTTCATCTCGACCGAAGGCTGATTAGTATGTGCCGCGCGGGCCCTTAGCAAGGGCACACGGGTCGGCGGCAAAGTGGACCTCAACACCAGACCAGTCGATCTCGTCGCGGACGACCATGCAGTAGAAACTCATTGCGTCTGCGATCCACGTAAACTGGAACTCGACCCAGAGCTCTCTAAACTTGTTCGTTCCACGACGCATGAAAGCGAGAGAGCGACTATCCAAGCCGGCAGCACGCTTCAGACCAAGATCGCCCCACTCCTTGTCGATACGCTCGACAAGCACGCAGCGCGTGGCCATAGCCTTGATATAGCTTTCAAGGCGTGCACTCACAGGGTCGGGTTCGTTGCGCTTGTCCACATAGAGGACGCCTCCGGTATTGGTACCGTTGTCATTCTTTACATCAACCCCATTTGCAGTATCCTTGACGTATTGCGAGCAACCCTCAGGCTGCATAAAGAAGACAATAGCGGTGCTAGAGCCGGGCTTAAACTGCGCGCCTTCAAGATTACCGCCCCAAACGTGACGGTAGAGCTTTTCGATCGTAAAGTTGGACGGGATATTCGAAACTTTAACGCTACGAACTTTCAGCGGCTTAACCTGACGCTCAATTGCACGAGGCCAAGCATTAAAGCGATTGATCCCCTCCGTCTGAACGTTGGCCCTGGCAGCGTCCTTTTGGAATTCGGAGAGGCCAGTCTTCTCTGCTTCGGAAGATGATCCGATAGTATCCAACTTGGGCTCTTCGACAATTTTAGGCTTAGCCTTGTAAGGATTCACAGGAGTCCACGGGCCCGGTGACTTGGTGGCAGGCGAAACCGTATTCTTGTGGACTGCCAAAACAGCGGCAGTTGTCATAAAGTCGTTCGAGGAAGAAGTCGTAGGGCGAGATAGCGTGTCCTTTGAAGGAGTCTCCTTGGTATGTTGGGAAGTCGCTTTAGCAGGCTTAAGATGGGAATCCTCTTCTGCTTTGGTGTCATCTGCAGGAACAGTCTGCGTGGGATCCACATTTTTCTCCGAAGCAGGGTTAGTAGAAGGCTCCATGGCAACCTGGCGGGGAGACGGCGAGGGAGAAGTGTCCTTGGCGGCTGGAGGAACATCCGAATGTTTCTTAGTTGCTGGCAAAATCGTATTTTGGGAAGTAGTGCCGACACGAGCGGCCTCCGGCGAGAGATTGAGCTGAGAAGCCTGCGCGCTAAGCTTTTTCAAGTTCTTGTCGGCCTTTTTCTCCAGATCATTCATATCACCCTGGAGCTTTGTCATGCGGAGGTAGATGTTGATAGCATCTGCGCGAGCCTCCTTCTCCTTCTTGGCGTGATCTTCCAGCTTCTTCGTAAGCGCCCCCATCTCAGTCGTCAGCTCCTTGCGGCGATCAGAGAGCTCTTGGCTACGCTTCATATTCTCGTCCAAAAGAATGCTCTCATGTTTAATCTTTAGTGCCAGAGTGTTACGCTGTTCGTTATACCATACAGCGAGAGCGTCCTCCTGGTTTCCTGCGCCCTTGTTCATCTCTTCCTCGTGACGCTTCTCCATGTTCTCTTGGAAAGTGCGCTTAAATTCTTCGCGAGCTTTTTTCTCACGGGCCGCCTTGTCTTCGAGACGCTTAGCCTCGTCTGCATTTTGGCCCCCAGCCGTTTCAACGGAATCAGGAACTTTGGGGGTTGGACGATGCAGATCGGGCCTCACCTGGTCACCCTGGTCGCCCGTTTTAGTATTCATGGCGTTATTGTTCTGCGGAGTGGCGGCACGAGAAGGAAGAGTAGGGTGGCCATATTGCAAATTGTTCATCTGCATCACTGTAGGTTTCTGCGACGGCATAGCCGAAGGCCCAGCGGGCGATTGCGGCGTCGCAAACCGTGAATGCATCATGCCCTGAGGCAGTCCGGAGTGCGTTGGCATGCGACTTGTCTGCATTGTTGGATTGGAAGACTGCATGTAGTTCAGCAACTGCTGTATGAAGGTCTCTTGAGGGGTAATAAAGACCTGGAACGGGGGAGCGAAACCCTGGGGGTTGGCAAAACCCTGCGGATTGGGAAAACCCTGCGGATTTGGAAAACCCTGTGGATTGGCAAAGCCCTGAGAACTGGCAAAGCCTTGAGGAGTGCCGAAACCTTGAGGAGTTCCAAAGCCCTGCGAAGTGCCAAAGTCCTGAGGAGCGCCAAAGCCTTGTGGAGTACCAAAGCCTTGAGGAGTGCCAAAGCCTTGCGGAGGACCAAAACCCTGCGGAGGACCAAAACCCTGCGGAGCAGCAAAGCCCTGCGAGGCGACGAAGCCCTGCGAAGGGACCCTAGTACCATGCGGCTGAATTCCTCCAAATGGCGAATGGAAGTTTGGCGGCAACAAGGTATGATGCTGGACTTGAGTCGGCGCCAACGGTGACGCTGCTGGGGCTTGAGGGCCTGAGGCCGGAACCGGCGGGGCGAACTTTTCCGGGACAGGAGGAGACTCGGTTACCTGGAAGGGTTCAAATTGCTGGAAGCTCGGCTTGCGAAGGCTCGCCGGCAAATCAGCACGCACCGGAGCGCCAGCTCCCATGTTATGACCTTCCACGGCTCCAAGGCTAGCTTTACGATCCGGAACTTGAGGCGGGCCTGCGAAAAGTGCATCATAAGATATCGGATAATCATCCCCGGCTCCGTCAAACGTACTGGCCGATGTAGGCTTCTGATCGGCTTGCTTGTTCGCATTGCTGCCAAGAGGAGACTCGAGCGTGTCGGGTTTAAGTTGAGCATTAAGCTCCGCCATACGGCGCTGTGTGAACACAGCGGCTCTATTCTTGAGGTTATCGAGCTTGTACCTAGCCTCAACGAGAAGGAGTTCACGCGCTTGCACTGCCTCGTCGCTCGGAGCTACAATACTAGGCACTGGTGTCTGTCGCCCGCCTTGAGCCTGCGATGAGCCGCCAGTGCCACCGTTGGTGGAGTGCTGGACAGCTTGACGAGAGCTCGAACGCAGAGTATGCGCAAGTGCATCAATCGGGAGATTATTTTGACTGCCGGACATGACGTTCGGACGTCCCTGGCTGAAGGACTTTAGGATTCTCAGAGAATGCAAGCGTCTTTCTTGTCCTGTTGATTTGTATATTCGTCAGTGTTTGTCATAGTTTGTTTGTAGCTGCGGGGACGCTGAGACGAAAGCTTGTAGTGCATGTGGAAAAGAGGATGAGAAGATATAACGGAACAAGATCAAGATAAGATGCAAGTGTTTGAATATGCGTCGGTATCATGTAGGGTAGAGAGCTGACCGTATGCTTTCGAAGTGTAGAGAAAGGCTCCTAATGGCTGTGGGACGAAATCGGCTAGAGCTCTAGCTGCTAGACAACTCGACTGGCAGATGAAGCATGTCAGAATGCGTCGCTGTTGGGGTAGAAGCGAGAGGAAAAGCTGGAAGCGCGTTGTCTTAGGAAGGGGAAAAAATATGCCTGTGATGCTCGTCTTCAACGCGTCGCGTCCACGGACACCAAGCGTGGCCGTGATGTCAACAAAGACGCAAAGCAACAGGCCCGAAGACACGAGCGTCTAGAGAAGAAGATAGTGATAGGCTGACGTAGATGGATGCCTACTACTTACCTCAGTTCTTGCCGACGAATGAGTGATGGGTGCTGGAGGGCAGGTGTGATGGCGATGGTAAGTAAGAGGTTGGCGGGGTAGTAGAGAAGGAGTGGACGAGGCAGCGGCAACAACAGAAGCCCTAAGTAGGTACCTTGCCTAACCCTCTACCGAGCCGCCTTCTGAATTGGGTAAGCGAGACAGAACCAGCTTGCATACAACGGGTAGTACCTGTGACAGCCTGCTGCCTTACTCAAAGCACAGGCGAGTAAAACTTCAGGAGCAGGTGTCAGAGAGCTCGAGGAGAACTGGTCGAAAATGGAAGAAAGAGGAGTAGAAGAAAGTGCGGTAAGTTCTATTGCGTAAGAAGCCCCCAAAGAGACAAGGAAGCAGGTGCCTAGGTCCTGCATATTCTCGTGGGTGGCAAATGCCAAATCATGAGAACCCAACAGGGTGGTTTAGCGATTGCCTTAGCCGAACACCTAGCAACCTATGTATCTTTCAATTCTGAACCTAGACATGAACCACAGTTTTGGGTCCAATAGTTGGATTTCCTCTACCTCTTACGTTATATGGAAGCTAACCTCTAAAGAAATCACGCAAGTCTTGTTTAATGGTGGGAATTGCGTGGACAAAGGGTGATGTATGTTGTGTCACAACATACAACCATACACATAGCAGAAGATCACGTGCAGGATCATGATGATCTATTGTGCACGTGCTTTCTTTGGTATCGCTAGGCAAACATGTGTAAATTGCTAGGCGAGCGAGGGCCATTTTTCAGCTGCTCTACCTCAGACTGTTTTAATAATCAAAATTTAGAAACTCAAACTACGATATCGGAGAGAGCAAACATGTTTTATGCCTATAACCTAACTAACTCTTGCGGTGTAGGCAGATGTAGGCCATATGGGAACATTGTGTATTCTAGACAAATTAGGAATTGATAGCAAAATTGCAAGGCGCTAAGTGTTTGAACTTGGGTAAATGAAAAATATTATTCGCTTGGCATGTAGACTGCGTATGCTTAAGGGTAGACTTATATTCTGTACGATACTTTAAAATTGAAGCCAGAACCTGTACAGTTTAGTTATAGCAAAGTTTGCCTTGTCTGCTGTATTGCTAAGCCCGTATATCCAAGTAAGTCGTCGAGATCAAGCATTTTGCTACCTAAAAACTCGAATTCGAAGGGAAGCATTCGAGCTTACTCTAGGTGCAGCTGGCCATTCTTCAAGAAGTCAAGCCGTAGTCATAGAAGCTCGCACACGTGACTGTGCTACTATAAACCAAAAAGTTTATACCGAATCTCATCGGGATATGGTAAACGTACTGATCTAAGTCTACCATCTTAGCCTTTAAATATTTATCCTATCTTCGTCTATGTGCTTAGTATATAAATTTTTAGAACGGAGTGTCAGTTCGCCTCTTAATATAGACCAAAGACGTGGCAAGATTAATTAGCACGTAGGTTTCTAAATATCGTGAAAATTAAGCGAGCAACCAGGATACTAGATAGGAAACTTATGGTTTTTCTTTGATTTTATCCAGCTAAAAGGTCGCTGGTATCAAAATATATTGGCACTCCGACGTGTAAGATAGCGTCGTGTATTAAATCCTTCGTATTTGAAGCTATCCGTGTTATATGAAAGTCTGGTAGAATTATGCCCACTATTGGCCCGAGTGGACTAGCCAATAATACCACCGATACATGACCAATCGAATATAAGAGACTGATCGGTATTGCTTTGAAGTATCGGTGAGAATATCGATACTTCGGCTCTGCGAGAACTTCCCCTTTACTACTCGCTTGGCTTCCTCACTCTCGGCTAATTAGATTATTTAGTTTGAAGACTATGCTGTAAGAGTTATATCAAATGATTTCTGATATCTTCTTCTGGTAGTTCTAACTTGTACTTAACAATAGGCCGAAGAAACTATTCAACTGGATGCTACACGTGAAACGGTTCTGGACGACACAACTGATACCTATTTAATCGATTACTGACTCTACGCTGGTGACTATTATAACATTCCGTTAACTCCAAATCAAGCCCATTGACATTCTACGTCGCTGCATTGTCTCTATACTGCGACGAAGCGTAGTGCTGACCCAGATGAGTGCGCAGACGCTAACATACACGGCTCTAAGCGCTGCAAGCCCCACAACGCTAGCGCATTTAGGTACGACCTGCGCAAATCGGATCTACCATCGTTCACACCAAGGGCACCTGACGCTCTTAACTACGCAACAGAATCGAAGTCGTTTGAGGAGTGGGCATCTGGCCGCGTGCGATTGATCCAACACTGGCCCAACGATTGCAAAAGCGGCAGCGATCTCGAGATGGCTCCACCCCCACCAACACCCAGAGTCACCGCTTTGAGGGGCTCTCGACGGAGAACAGCAAAGCTGACTGAACGCCAACGCTCCCCAAGTCCGGTCAGGAAAGCGCACAATCCGCAATATCGGGCGATAAACATGGCGAATACGAACGTCTTTGTAGACCACTACCCCGAAGCCCCTGCGGAAATCGAGGAACCGCTTGTCCACGTCTTTGGCAGAGGAATGCGGACAGACAGCTACTAGGGAGTGGTTGATGGGCTGACGAAGTAATATTGCGAGGAATCGAGGGTGTGGGCAAAGAAATGCGCCGGGGAGAAAGAATGGACTAGAAACTTGTTTCTGGGCTTGTTACAGCCATTGAACAGACTTGAGCCGGACAATGTAATGGTGAGTGCATCTGTGAAACGTGAGTCTGTAGCTTTAATTTTGCATCAAATGTTCAAAGCGGACGCTAGTTGCGTCCTTGCATAGCATGGCGATCGGGGCTCAAACCAACAGCACCGTCCCCCTACGATTTCGTCTCTCCTGTTCCCCCGGTTCTTCAACAGGCCGCCAACCAGCCCACAGACTCAGCCAATCGCTTCATTCCACAATCCTATATTCAACGTGCCATCCACCGCTCCAAGCGATGTCTCCTCCGAGAACCCAAACAGTCTTGAGACTCCGAAACCAGATATCACCCTTGGCCTAGCGCACGCCTCCTTCGGGTCCTTCCGAAGGGCCGTGTTGATGCTGCTTCAAGATGAGTGTCACGTCCTTAGCGATCCACACCAAATGGAGATCGGTCTGCGCTTCTCATTCGTCTTCATTGAGAGCAAAGGCGGCGCTTTGGAGAGGATGGACAAGGGTTGAGCAAGAGGTTAGTAGGGATTAAGTGTGACGAAAGATGTGATAATGGGGTGCTGTAAGCATGTTACGAGATTCATGAAGGATTAGGCAATGTTGTCAACGGTAAAGTTTAGGTGACTTGAGCATTGTCAAGCGACATTCCCGGGATACTGAGCTAGGGAAATCTGGACACCACTTTGATTATTGAAGGGCGGTGGTGACGATACAGAATAAAAAGTCTACCTTACCTTAGGCGCTTCAGACAATGTTGTTGTGCCGCACTAGCCACTAGTAGCTTAATAGATCACGAAATGTCTACATGAGGACAAGCGTACGCGAGTCTTACTAGGCCGGAAACTACCTAGATTACGGGAGGCCGACCTGACCGGAGCTGGGCCTCCTACATGACGCAGAGCAAAGACTCAAGCACTGCCACAGCTCAGGCCTGCCGAGTCGCGGCTCGGTTTAGTACTATGTGCGCTCAGGTCTGAAAGCAGTTGGTTTTGCAGGTTTTGCACAACCTACGGAAGAGGCAGAAATTAAAGGAGGCATCGACAGAAGACATACTTTGTATGGAGAACAAGATACTGCTTCGTCGTGCCCACGAGAAAGGCGAGGAACATGCGGAGGACCAGCCGATGCAAAGAGACGCTACGTACTCTGTAGAAGACGGTGGATTCCCGGGCGCACGATGAAGCGAGGTGCTTCCGACCCCGTTTGCTGAACTGAAATGACCTCATTTCTCGTGGCTGAGCCCATGAAATGAGCTTGAAAGCTGACAGATTGTCCAGTCCAGGTGAACGGAACTGGTTTCGTAGTACGACGTATCAAAGCAGTAAAGTACTCATAGATGCCGTAATTCGTATCCGATACGTAGTTCCGGGAAGCGAAATCCGCAGCGCGAAGCGCGCGAACAGTGATAGGGGCCGCGCGCCACACTGCCTAGCGCGCCGTTTGCCTACATAGGTACATATGTATGTACATATGTATGTACATATCCGTCACAAAAGGCTGCGAAACGAGCGGAAGCCCTAATTTTAGCAAAACAAAACGGTGCGAATGGATGGGCGTTGGACCGTTCGAAAACATGCGGTTGGAGACGCTGGTGAGATCTCACTCGGACGACTGACTGTGAAAGGGACGGGCGCCGAACGCGCGTCGGGTCAAGCTGCGCATTCTGGACGGGTCAGCCAAGCACGAAGGGGCCCCGAGAGGTGGCCCAGTGTGGCGCAGCCGCGGCGCGGCGCGGCGCGGCGCGACGCCGCCCCCTTATCTGGCAAAGCAGGCGAGCCGAGGAAAAGGCCACCTGTGGGGACGTCGGTTGAGCGAGCGAGCCACGGGGCTCGGGCGTTTGGGTCCGGCAGCATTGTTCGGCCAATTGCGGGGCGCGCTGAGTGCCGCGTGGGTCTGTCGCAGGACGCCGTCGAAGGGTTCCGGAAGAGTTGGAGATCGCATCGCTGCAGTTGCTTGGCCGCAGAGCGCTAACTGCTGTGCGTGCCGTGAGAGCCCGCCCTCTGCTTCACGCGGCGCTGCAGGTGTGTAGCAGCTGCTGTGGGTTGCCATGGAATGCGGCACGGGGAACTTTCGGCGCCCGTGGGATTGGGGGCGGGCGCGCTCTTTCATCAGCCTCCTATTACATTATCTGCACGCCAGGCTCGGTTACAAGGCGTAGTGAAATTGGCCTCTCCTACCATCCTCAATTGACTGGGCCCGAAGGCACCGGCCGGCTAACTCGACCCCGCCCGGTTTTCCCTCCTGGCAGCGCATGTTAGTGGGTGTTGATAGGACGCGGCTTGGCTGGCGGGCGTCGCGATTTTCGCCTAAAACAACTGCACAACTGCGTCAGCGAGCGTTGGCTTGGTTCCCCGGCGGCGGCCCCCTCCCCTCCCCTCCCCTCGCCAGCCCTCAATCGGCGCGGTGCCGTCCCGGGGGTGCGGGCGCGGATCGACCAGCCAGAGCGCGTCGCCGCCCACGCCGCGCGCGTGCCGCGCCCTGAGATTGGACCGCCCGCGACCCGAGGGTCCTGCGGAGCGAAAGAAGCAACGCCCCGGCTCGCCCCTGCACGCGCAATGCGGGCCTTGCACCGCCTTCCTTGCCCTGCCAGCTGCGGCGCGCCTGCCCCGAGCAGAGACGGGGCCTTGCTGCCGTGGCCCAGCTCCCCCTTCGCCGCTGCATACACGGCATCTTTTGCTCCTCACCTACACTCTCAACTCGCTCGCTCGCCGCGCCTTCTCCGGCCCCAATTTCTTTGGCCTTCACGCCCTCCGCCGCACGTTCCTTCCGTCTTCTCTTCCGACTTCTTCGCATGGGCTGGTAGGGTTCGGCAGCCGGTAGCGCGTTCGCTACCACCGCGGCACGCGCGACTTTCAGCCGCCCACACACCCACTTTGGGCCCTCCTTCACGACCTGTCCTGTTCCGCCTGACCACCTCCCTCCCCGCGTGCCCCGCGCGGTTGCTTTCTTAGCGCTGGAGCCGACGCGCCGCCTGGTGCTAGCCATCACCCCCCCGGAACCTCTTCTTTCTCGCATATCCTCCATGAGCGAAGCCCTTGTGCCTTAATCACGCCTCCTACAGCATCTTCCGACTCTGCCCTACTGTCGTCAAGCGAGCCGTTCGCCGTGGCGGAGATGGCTCTTCCTCCGGCCGGCGGTCGCGCGCGTGCTGCCTCAGCCAGCAGCGGCGAGCGAGTCGAGCTCTTCCACTACTCGGCGTCGCCGACAATGGACCCGTTGTCGCGGACGCGTTCTTCGTCGTCGGGCTTCGACGAAGACGACGACGACGAGCGGCGCGCTTTCCTTGCCCATCCAGATGGGTCCGCCTACGACTACCACGACCGCAGAACTTTCCCCACCCGTTGGGGCGCTCCTCCTTCCATAGACCGTAATGATGATTCTTACGATTATGACACCCTTAACGACAATGGAGAGGCGCTTTCCAAGCGCCATCCCGCCGCCGCCTACTCCGCCGGTGCGCGGAATAATAATTCTTTCTGGCCTCCGTGGCCGTGGAACCCTTTTCCGTCTTCGCGCTCCGGCATACGGTCGTGGAGCGTGAGGTCGTTCCGTTATTCTTCATTGTCGAGGCACGGCATTTCTTCGTGGATCCCAAAATCATTGCGCAATTCGTCACCTTCGTATACCCCTTTGCCCAACCCGCCGTGGTCTTCGCGACCTTCAACCCCTTCTTCATCCACCGGCTTGGTCCCCAATGTCGCTTCGTGCATTGTCAGATCATTAGGTCTTATTTTTACCCTTTTCGCGTCCATCATTACCTGCGGCCGGTCCCGCCAGCCCTCACGCATGCGCCATTACCTTCGCAACACTGCTCTTTTTCTGGGAGCGTTTAATGCCATCATCATCCTTTACGTCATGTTCGCCTTCTTCAGCAAACCTTCCTACACCTACTACCCGGCCCACTACAAAGCCCTGGCGCGACTTGCGAACGATTCGGAGGTTGCTGGTAGGGCGAATCCTCGGGGGGAGAAGGTCTTTATTGCAGCGAGCATTGTGGACAAGAACGGGGAACTCCTTGGCGGTCAATGGGGCACGAGCATGGTTGAATTGGTTGACTTGCTCGGCCCCAATAACGTGTACCTGAGCGTATACGAGAATGGCGCGGATCCGAGAGCTGTTGGGGCCATGCGGAATTTGTCGGAGAGTGTACAATGTGAGTATGATGGCGCGCAATTTTACTCCCTTGGACTTTCTGGAGACCGCAACTTGAAGCACAATCCGAGTCGACTTAGAAGGATTCATTTGCGCCAGGGATGACGGAGCGGTCCGACAAGGCTCGCATCGGCAGGGTCTCATCTTTGGGGACGACCTACAGATGTGAATAGTATCTAACCCATTGCGATACTTATAGGCTCATCCTCGTTTGTCGCGGACAATTTGACGTACGATCAGATACGCCACATTGAGCTTCCGAACGGCGAGTCCCGCGTCAAGCGAATCGAATACTTGGCGGAGGTACGAAACAGGGCTCTTCGACCCCTCGAGCAGTCGACACCAGCCAGACGAGCAAAACGCAACGGTAGACGCTCCGCAGACTCGACCGACGTTGCGCTCTTCGAGTCGCACCACGGCACGCCCGCCTACCTCACCACTTTCGACCGCGTCCTCTTCCTCAACGACATCTACTTCTCGCCCGTCGAAGCGACGCAGCTCCTTTTCGCCACGAACAGCAACGTGACGATCGGCCGGGGCAAATCCAACCAGATGCTGCAGTTTTTCGGGCGCTCGCACACGACGGACGAGGAGCGCTACATCGAAGCAGTGCTGCAGGACCCGGCGCGGAACTTCCCGCGCGCCCGCTACCGAGCCGCATGCGCCGTCGACTTCATCAATCCCTTCAAGTTTTACGATACGTTCGCGTCGCGCGACCTGGACGGGTACAGCATGGGCTTGCCCTTCTTCCCTTGGTTCAGCCGCGAGGGCTCCCATACCAGCCGGGACGACGCCCAGGCCCAGTCGGACGCGGTCCGCGTGCGCTCCTGCTGGGGCGGCATGGCGGCCTACGAGGCGTACTGGTTCCAGGACCAAGACCGCCCGCTCCGGTTCCGCGCCGAGCCCGGCCCGTACTGGGACGCGTCCGAGTGCTGCCTCGTCAACGCGGACCTGGCCAACTTGCCACAGCCGCCTGAGCCCGAGCTCGTGCTTGACGCCGTGTACCAAGAAGAGGCGTACTACAACGAGACCGATGTCGACGACGCGGCCGTGTCCTCGTCCTCGGACCTCGCGCTTCCCGATATCGTCGACCCCGTCAACGCAGCGCCGAGGTGGAACGTCTCGAATCCCGGCATTTTCATGAATCCCTTCGTGCGCGTCGCATACGACGCGGGCGCCTTTCACTGGGAGCGCATCGCGCGCCGGCCCGAGCAGATCTACGCGCCCGTCCACGCGCTCCTCGGCTGGCTGCTCGAGCTGCCGGGGTACAACCCGAGGCGCAGGGATGTCAGAGAGGGCGGCTTCTGCGGCGCCAGGAGGATCCTGCTCATCAATGAGCGACCTGAAGTCGGGGAGAGTCGGTGGCAGAGGACAGTTGTGCCGGAGCCGGTGGAGGCGACGGCGACGGCAACGCCGGGGGCGGGGGTGTGAGGGGTGGTGGGGGCGTGTGTTGTCAGTGACGGTATGGGAACTTGCTCTCTTTCGCTTCGTGTAGATACGGTTTTATTCTTATGGCTTTTTTTTGTCTTTTGTGGTTCCTAAGTCACGATCGAAAAGTCTCTCTAGATGGTTCCTTTTCTTTATCTTCTTTTTTTTCCTTTTAATACTTTCAAAGGTGTAGAAGGGACATGGTAGGCTCGCATGTCGAGCCGGATTGTGGGGTGGAGAATTGCTACTTTTAATGCTACTTTTTTAGTTTTCCTGTCTTGCTTGGAGGAGGAGCTGATAGACCTCGTAATGCGCCTTCTTTTATCCCTTCTCTGCAGCGGTTTCTTGCTTTGTACTCTTTATTGAAGCGTAGCTTTAGACATTGGTCATTGGAGGAGCGTGGTTGGCGGGGCCAGTGGTCCCGTATTTGGGAGGAGCGGCGGAGTTGTCGGATTGATTGTAGAGAATTTCGATAGAGAGGAGTTCACACTTAGGTGGAAGCACCCTTGAAGCTATGCTCGAACTAGAGTGCGGCCATCGGCATAATGAGACTTTGTATATCAGTTCGGATGTCTCTTCGAGAACTTCTAAGTCGACATTTGAGGTCGAATAAGGGTTTGAAGCTAGCGTTTTAGCCGGAGTACATACTTTGCACGAAAAATACTGGAAGTGGCTAGCGTGGCTGCGTGTCGAGTGAAACACTAGGCATGCTAATCATGTTCGCCTGCCTATGGTCGTACGTTCCGAGATACTTTAGTGTGGTTATACTCTACGCTGTGGAGAGAGTCTCGAAGAATCTCCTAAACTATTTGCGACTAGCTAGCATGTAATCTAGTTTCAATTATAATACGACGAGATTATTTTGGGTTATAGCTGCCGTAAAGAGTGAGTGGGTAGATGTCCCTAGCCTTCGCCCCCTTTGTATGCTGTCACGCAAGATCGTCTAACTGTATAAGATCCATGAACATCACATCGAGTTGATGTTTAAATTACTTCTAGTAACATTGAAGCAGTCTTAGAACGCTACTTGTACGTGTTGCATTTCGAAGGGGCTGTATAAAACTCCACGTGACTATCACGTGCTCACCAACTTCACGTACCTACTAAACACGTTTTAATTCGAGTTAAACCCAATATTACAACGAGTTTATCTAAGAACCCGTCCCATATAGCAAAATAGGAAGTAAACTAGATTAAGGGATGTTTGTTAGGAAGCCAGCAATCTTAGGTACGGAATTAGAAACCGTCGAATGATTCGCGACAGTGTTTTGCACTTTATCCAAAACACAAAAACTAGCAATATTGCTATAGTACGGAGTGCCCCCCACCTATTACCAGTCGGCATCTCACGACCTGAGGTCGTTACTTCCATGAATGTCAAAGCCAAAGTAGACAAATGCCCGCCGAGCAACTGTGCTTCATATGATACACTCATTACCTTTACTTCCCTAGAACCAAGCCTATCCAAGCCCATTACCGAGTTCTCTCTATTCATACAAAACCTTCAGAACCGCAAAACTTAGAGCTTCTGAGAACCAGCTTGAGTGCTCAGTGCATACCAGTTTCTCTGTGATCCCCAGTAAACTCCCCACGATCCGTCAAGAAACTCGCCGCCGAGAAATTTGTGCCATTCGTTGCAGGCTGACGGGTTAACGAAACCATACATGGCGGGGAGGTTCTAACCCGTAATTACTATGGCATGATGAGCCTCTGTGTTCCTTCTCCAATAGTCTAGCACGCAAATCACACTCCCACTCACCTCAATCGTCTCCCGCTCATCACTCCGGTCAAGCCCAACTTCGTCAGCAGCACCTACAGGATTCTCTGCATCATCCTCTCCCGTCTCCTGCGTTTCGCGCGCCGCCTTCTTCGCCTCCTGCCTCTTTTGCCACGCGCGGATATCGTGCACCGCTTCTTCGGGATTGCCCCACATCTCTGGCACCACCTGAGGAAACTGGTCAATATGCTCCATCCAATCGACCGGCTGAAGCGGGTACGGATCCTCCGGGTCGTCGCCGGGAAGTTGCATTTCAGCCTTGTGCACCAGGTTCTGCATCGTGCACATTTGGCGAAACTTGGACTAAATGAGAAACGCGACGGTTGGTACGTGTTATAAAGTAAGTGTGCTGGGTGGGTAGACCTCACATGATTGACCCAACACACCTTCTCCCTTCTGCGGCCCGGCGCAACGCGGACAAATCTCTGTCGCAACACCTCCCAATCATGTGCGTCACGCAGCGGGGCCCTCTCTTCTTGTTTGCCTCTCTCATTCCACGTATACTCCCATTCGTCCTCACCTTCTTGTTCTGCAGCTCCAGCATACCCGCAAATCCACCAGCCATTCCCCTCCTTCGCAACCTTGACCAACTCGGCCTTCACCTCTTCCCAGCTGGCCTCCTCGCCCACCCACACCTTCTCACTCCCACTCACCTGCCCGTTATACTTCACCAAGCTAACCAGCACATTCAAACACACCATCAACATCGCACGCGGATCCATCCGCCCCACCGGGTCCGCAGCCGCGAACGCGCGATCCGCAGGCGAGAGCCCGCGCAAATACTCCCCGCGCAGCGCCAGCAGCGCGGCCTCGAAGACGCGCTCCTTGCGCGAGCGCTCCTCCTCGGGCACCAACGCGATGGGCTCCGGGGGCTGGTCCGGCGCGTACGCGCGCTCCACGTCGCGCTTCACCCGCGCCTCGCAGTGCCACAGCATGTCCTCATCGTCCAGCGCCGCGTCGAGCGCCGCGCGCTCGCCGTCCAGCCAGCCGAAGAAGTCGAAGGCCTCGTCCCGCGCCTCCCACTCGGGGGACCGGTTGAGCATCGCCGCGTCGCCCATGGGCTGCGCGTCGGGGTCGGAGATGCTGCGCGCGATGTCGGAGGGGAGGGCGCCGGCCTCGGGCGCGGCGTCGAAGGGCGCGGCGCGCTCCATCCAGGTCTTGATGCGCGCGACGAGGGCCGGGATCTGCTCTGGGACGGGCTCGGGTGGCAGCGGGTGTTTAGCCGGGTCGTCGTCGTGGAGGGCCAGGGCTAGGGCCCGCCTAGTTTGTCTGGTGTCTTAGCGGCGGCGTTTGGCCGGAGATGGGGAGGCGCGGGAAATGAGACGTACCCTACGGCATCGAAGTGCTTCTTAGCGTTGACATGGAAGTCGCGGGTCCATTGGATGGAGCCGCGAACGCGGCGCAAGTGGACTTCGAAAGTGGGGAGAGGCATTGGGGAGATGGACTTGGGGAGTTGGAAGTCAGGTGGCGGGCGAAGGGCACGGCTGTGGTGAGGTAGGTCGTTGTTGGGGTTGAAGAACTTTGGGTGGTGTTTGCTTCACAGAGATGAGGCAGGGGGTGAAATATAGGCCGAAACGAAAAGAGAGAAGAAAGCATGAGGTCTCCGGAACGCACGGGTAAAAGAAGGAGCGAAGTTTCCTGGTGCGAACAGGCGTTGTGGTTTAATCTGAAAGCTGGAACTTCTAGAGGTAGAAAAGAATAGAAGTACCTGATGTCAGTCTATAACACATCTTAAAGTAGTAGACGGAAAATATGAATATAGCAGACATGAGAAGAGTAGGAGCCTACGATGACACAATGAGGTATAGAACTTTGTCATTAGAGTATAGCTCGCAACAAGCACTTACATTTTAGAAGTGTGCCATTGTCCTCGTAAGAGAAGCAGTTTTCTCTGCAGATGCGATTCCGTGATGCTGAATTGAACAGTTGGAGTAGGAATTCTCCCAAAAAGAAAGTGAATATCTAGACAAGTAGTAGCCGCAAGCCTGCATGTGGACTAGATGCACCACGGAAACTGACACATCAGTCTATCCTTCCTCGTACCTCACTTCTAGAAAGCACAATCCAGGCTGACATGTAAGTCGAAGCGACCGCCCTCCAAGGAGGCAGCGGCCACGAAGAAAGAAACCTAAAATTACCACATCGAACGAAGCTCCAAGTGTGAAAGAGTTCCACGTGTTATTACTATCACGCGACGAACCTGCCTAGCGCTCTTCGTACAAATGGCATTTTTCTTTCCCCACTTCCCCTAAATAGAAAGAAAAGAAAACCGACCACGCCGCCATATTTGTACACAGACAATCCCTTAGCTTTAACGTAAAGTCTGGGGGAGAGGAGAGATAAGTCGCTAGCCAATATTGACTCCGTCCAATGCTGCCGCACAAGTCTAATAGTAATATAAACTAAGAAAATAACGAAGAAGATGTAAGCGCTGGAAGAGAGACCATAGAATGCAAAGCGGTATTAACAGCTACCCTAAACACTGTCAAACCTACCGCCGCGTGAGCATGAGCCAGGGTATCATTCGCGTACCCAGACAAAGGAGCCAATCTCCTCATCCACACCACTGTGAGCCCTCTCTTAGTCGTAATTCGGTAAGGCAGACTGCCGTGAGTCGAGTGGCACCCTCCGCAGGGACAATTAGAAAAGGGCTTTCCTCGTAACCTGTACCACGAGTTAGCACCTATCATCAGCAGTCAAGGAAGCAGGACATACCGCCCAAGCGCCTGCCACGCTAGCAACAATGCCGCCCGAAATCACCATGGGCTTCAGCCCCCTCGTGCTCTTAAACAGCATGCCACTTAACGCACCCGCCACGATGGAATTGACAGCGTCGTGCTTCCCGCGATAATACCCAATCGTCGAATTGATCCCGTTATACACCATGGCGATGACGCCCGCGCTATTACCGAGAAACGGACCGCGCCGCGTAATGGCATTGAGCGCCGCGTTCAGCTTGAGCCGTGGCGGTGCTGTTGGCGAGACTTTGTTGAGCCCCTCGGCGAGCCCCCACGCGCCGCCGATGGTCAGCGCCGACAGGTACGTGACGCCGGTGCCGTAGCAGAGGTCGTCGGACCAGCCGCGCGAGGGCAGCGCCGACCGGCTGCCGGGCAAGTCCGACAGCGCGCTGTCCTCGAGCGTCAGGTAGTCCAGCGTGTCCTGGTTGAGGCCGGCCAGCGGGTGCAGCGTCGACGGGTCGAAGCCTGCTGACGGGCCTGACAGGAACGACGACACGTCTTGCGCGCTGGACGGGTCGAAGGCAGGCGGCTGCCGGAAGCTCATCCCGCCAGCGTCGGGGGTGTCGGTCGCGGTGGCACTGCTGCTTGCGCCGCCGCTGGACGCGGATTTGCGGCCCGTGAGAGTGTCCCAGACAGTCATTGTGGGCGGCAGAGAATCGAGAGGGAGATGGAAGAGAGGGGACGGAGCCGCGTGCGAGCGCGTGGTGATGATCGGAAGTCGATAACGATGATGAAGATGTGATAACGGGCGGCGTCGTGGAGACCCATGGAAACTTTTCGCAATGGATCGGCAGACGCCGGGACCGGGGCTCCGACTGTGGCGGTGCTGACAATGTGGCTGGTGCGCGGACTAACCTCCAAAAATCTCGACTTACCTGGGCCGGACCGCGAAATCAAATGCTTCAACCGACCGAGAGCTCGTGAAATGTGCATAGGCATCTTTTTGTCGTTTAGGACACCTTCGAACAATCGAGCCCTCGATAGTCATTCAAATGCTTCAATTTAGACATCTCCACTTACGACGTTATGGCGAGTAAAATCGACAATTGGGAGATTCCCATCCCAGAACAAACCCTCCGCAGTCTCAGCAAAAAAATTTCCGATCACGTTCCGGCCATTCCAAGCTCCACGAATTCTAGCAATGAACCGGCTCAGGTCGACTCGTCTTCCGAGCAGTTTGTCCGCCCTCAAAACACCTTTTCGCCCTTGATACTAACCCATTGCGCAGAACATACCTTACTCTCCTCTCCGCTCTCCTCGCCACCGCTTCCTCCCCATCCCTCCCAACCACCCACCGCACAGCATCATGCAATGCCCTCTGTGCTCTCGTCGAGCGGTCCCTCCTCTCTACTTCGCCCTCCATCGCCACCTCCCTTTGGACAACTTCAACCTGGACAAGCATGCTCATCATCTTCCTCACCCAATCCAACAGCGCACCCGCAAAACCCATGCGCCAAGTCCTCATGGCGCTCACCACCACCTTGCTCGCCCTTCCCTGTAGCACCACCGTAGGTGCCAGCCCTCTGCCCCTGGAGGCTCAAACGTCACGTGATGAGGGATTGCGTACGCTTTTCGACGTGCTGTTCGCGCGCGATCCTAGGGACGGCGGAGAGCACACGATGGTAAAACCTGCACTCCAGGCGTTGAACCACTTTGTGCTCAAGAAGGCGGTGCCTGCTCGCGAACTGCTGCGCGAGTTTCGGGCGTGGCGGACGGGCAAGAAAGAGGAGTGCAAGGGAGGCCCGGGGTGGGAGGATATCGAGATGTTTCTGAAGGGCGTATTCGCGTGGGTCCCGCCACGTGATACGGCGTTGGCGGCAGGGACGCTGGCGGCCAATCTCGTAGGTGGGGTCAAGGGATGGGTAGACGCACTGGCGCCTATGCAAGGGGCGAGGGCCGTGTGGGTGGAGCCCTTGGTGAGGATGATGAGGAAAGAACCGGATGCAGTGCTGGATTTCAAGATTCATGTTTTCCCTGGGTTATTTGGGGTAGATCTGGAAGGATACTATGGGTTTTTGAAGCACTTGCGGTTCGACGAGGTTGAGGGGACATACGACCATGCCGTGCTCGAGAAAGAGGGGGGTGGCGATTTTGGGCTTAAAATGTTTTTTCTGGCATTACAGGCCGGGAAGGAAATCGGGCTTGTTGTTGAAGTTGGTAAGGAAGCTTCCTCATCACATCATTCTCTACTAAACGCTAGAGAGACAGTACTAACATCCACCTTAGACTCACCTCCAACAGCTCCGGCAATAAGTTTTCACAAAAGCCAGATCCGCGTCTCCGACGCACACATCTGCCGCCTCTTAACCCACGCATCGCCCATAATCCGTCGTTCGGCCCTCTCCCTCATCGTCTCCTCGTCCTCCACAACCCGGCCCTTCACCCGTCTCTCACTACACCATCTCCGCCGAGCCCTCCCCCTCTTACACGCCGACACTGACGCTAACTCCCGCGGCGAAGTCCTCGGTCTCGAAAAGCGGCTCCTCTCCAGGCTCAAAGGCGCCACCGCCACGCTCACCAAGGGCCTCCGCGGCGCTGGTCCAAACAATCAAGCGCCGCCCAACGACAACACCACGAGCACAGCTCCTTCGGCGCGAGACGGTCTCCGCGCCCACATCGCCTTCCTTTCCTGGTACCTTACCTTCCTGGCCCTTGAGCTGCGCCCCTGTGCCTCCTATCAGCGCCATATCACCGCGCTTAAGGCGCTCGTTCTCGTCGTGAAGTCGGGCCTTGACGCGTCCGTGCCAGAGCAGTTCCGTCCGCGGCACGGCGGTTCGGAGATCAAGTGGCCGCTAGGTGTGACGCTTTGTGGGCCATGGCTTAGGCGCTCGCTGCTGGATAGAGTCATGGATCCATTTGATGATGTGAGGGCGGGTGCAGCGTGGCTGGTTAGGGTGTTGATCCCGGCGGAGTCGAGGGAAAGTGAAACGGCGGAGGTGGATTTGCAAGTGCTCTTGCCGTTTCTGCGGAGGGCGGAAAGAGATATGTTGAAAAGTGGGCGCGCAGATTTGGCTGATGGCGTCGCGAGGGCGTATGAGATTTTGTTTGAGCGATGCGTTGCTGTTGCTGCGGAAGGAAGGAAGGAAGGGGCCGCTGAGAGCATGGCTGCCGGTGAAGCATTTTGGAATAGTCCCTTGGGCATGGTAAGAATGCTTGTGGGTGACTGGGAAAAAGCAATCGAGGTAGCGAACAAGAATGTTGCAATTGCTGTGAGCCAGTTTCCGATGCATGGTACTGTGGCGAGTCTAAGGTACGTGTTCCCTTCAGACACTCACGTCGCAGCGCGCCTCTTACCTCCATATACTAAGCTCGGCATATCTAGGTACATACTAGACCGTTCAGACTTCTATTCTATGGTTATTTTGGGGGAGCATGGAAGGGTAGCTGATATCTGGAAAGATGTCCATCTGCGACTGTCCTATTGCGCCAACGCGACTTGGAAATTTGTTAAGCAAGTCCTCTGTGTCGATGCCCCGGAAGGTTATATGCCTGACGAACTCGATGAAGACGAAGACTTGACAACTAAACATATTTTGAGTTACTCCTGGAGAGCTCTAAAAGAAACGAGGTGCGCAAACCAATTTCACGGCGATGAAAAGCCGTACTAACTTGAGTTTTATTTTCAAGTGTCATGATGAGAGTCATTATTGGCAAAGCACCTGTGATCTACAGCTCCCGTAGTGGTGTTCTTCATCCTTCAGACGTCCACAGTCTTGGCCAGCTGTGCTTTACTCAGCTGGCTGAGCTTCGACACCGTGGGGCTTTCTCCACTGTTGCGCAGACCTTCGCTGTTTGTTGCTCTAGATGTATAAATTCCGATGTACCTGAGCTTGCCAGCTTGCCAGAAACCTGGTATGAGGTAAGGGCATCAAAGCCAACATCAATCCAGAACACAATTACTTATCGTGTCGTGCGACTTCAAGCAAGCCCTCCTCTGCATCAGCAACAAGTCCTCTACCATAACCCGCCGCTCCGCTGGCATTCCTTCTCTCATCACCGGAGTTCTCTCTGCCAACCCCTCCGATGCCTTCTTCGATCGCGTCATCTGCTCCCTCCGCTCCCTCGCCGAGCTTCGCGGCGGCGCCTACGCCAACATCGGAGGCAGCCTACCCCAAGTGCACGCCATGAACTGCCTCAAGGCCATCTTCACCGCGGCCAAGCTATCCGCGGCTTCGGATCCGTACATTGCTGGGACACTGGATCTAGCAAGCAAGCAACTCGGATCTTCGCTGTGGCCGATCCGTAATTGTGGGTTGATGCTATTTCGGGCCCTGATCGATCGTTTATTAGGTACCGGAGAGACACAGAATTGGTCCGAGCAGGATGCCCCTAAGTCTTCACGACTGTCGTACGATAAGTATCCAATTCTGCTTGACATTATTGTCAACTTGCTGCGTGCAGGTCGACCACCCGCGGCGGTTGGCGTACAGGAATCGTCTGAACCAGACCTGGGGCCGAAAGCTGCGACTGGCAGTAGCGGGACGGAAGGCGTGTTCCCCGCTCTCCAGATTTTGCAACGTGCACCTCCGCCGAACAGTTGGCGCGAGGAGATTATTGACCTCGTATTCGTTCTACTGCCTAGTCCAAATTGGCACGTTCGCGACATGGCGGCGCGGACACTGGCGGCGTTGCTCCGGAGAGAGGAGTACTCTCTCCTTCCTGACATACTATTTAGCGGAGAGGCCTGGTGGACAAAATCGCAGAATGCTTTGCATGGCAAGTTGCTTCTTTTGAAGCAAGTAGTCAAAGTGCAAAAAGGGGCTGTTAGCATAGGAGTGCTCGGTATGTACTACTAATCAACAGCCGAGAAACTATGCTGATCATGAGCTTGCAGACGAATTAGCGGTTGTATTCCAAGACCTCTCCAATAGGACTGAAGAGCTTTTCATAAACAACTGTTGTCCCTTCACCAAGGCCGCCTTTGTAGACGCGTTTGTCAGCTATGGCAAATTGAACGCCTCAAATTCAAGGACGATTGGTTCGTACTGTGGCTTGCCGCCTTTATCATTGAGTTCTAACTTGCTTAATCTCGTAGATTTGCCCCACCGACTCAATGATATCTTCTCGGACGAAATGTCAATCCAATTTTCTCTGGTTATAGGAGATTACAAGTCCCAAAATAACGAATGCGGTGGTTCGGCTTCTCTCCGTACTAGCCTCGCTCAATACATGGCCCTTCGGTCATGGCCACCATGTACAAGCCATACACACGATATACCCGATGCAGCTGAGTTTTTAGATGTACTCGTTACAAACGTCAATACCGACCCTAATGCCGTCGATGCGGCGCTGCAATTGTTTGGCAAAGGATTGACTCGGCTCCAAATTCCACTGTCTCAGAGAATCAACTTGATAATCAAGCTGCAATTCTTTGTCGATAGTACAGAGGATTCTAGCGTCAAAAGCACCGCCCTAGACATCATGTGGAGACTCACCGAGTCTTCATCACATCACGGTTCGCTCTCCGCAATGGACTTGAGCGCCGATTTTAGTTCGATGGT
Organism: Lineolata rhizophorae; assembly: GCA_010093515.1. Lineage (NCBI taxonomy): Eukaryota > Fungi > Ascomycota > Dothideomycetes > Lineolatales > Lineolataceae > Lineolata > Lineolata rhizophorae. Next base: position 158,101 of record MU001683.1, on the reverse strand, counting down.
GGACACCAAATCTATGTTTGCGACGAACATTTCTCCTTCGGTTGCAGAGGGGACAGTACGACTTTTCGGTGCCGTAATTGAGATGGAATTGGGAAAGCAGGGTCATTGGACACCATGGCTAGCCGCAAAACTAGACGATTTCAACCGCGTCCTAGGAGTCATGGTGAAAGATACAAATGTAAGCCTTTTAAAAACCAACAACCCCCTCTCTCAAGTCTGCTGTAGCTGACTTGACTTAACATGAAGCCCTTTTCCCAACGCATGAGCGCTATCCTCTCTCTCGATGCCCTTTCATTCGCATGGACAGCCCCGTACGACACATTTCTTCAACACCAGCCGCCACTTCTCAACACTAAGCTAATCACCTACGATTTTCTCAACGACGACGATGACGAGATTCGCGACATCGCTGCCCGTGTCGCCGCACGCATCGTCGCTTCCACTTCAGTCGGGAACTCGTCACAATACCAACACCTCATTCCCCTCGCTGCCGCCAACACACTCATCACCCACCTCGCCCGAGCGCATCGCGACTCTAGCGCTCTCTCGGCGACTGCGCTGCGCCGCCTCATCGCTCCTGGCGTCGCACCGTACCTGACATCTTCTCCTTCACTTAGGCCTCCTCCCCTCCCCTCCCTAGGGCGCGACCTCAACCTAGCCCTCCACGCCCCGCCCACCCTCTTCGCCGCCGAGAAGCAGAACCTCTTCCTCGACCCGCTCCTCTGCACCGCGCACTGGACGACGCTGCTCCGCCACACCACGAGCATCGCGCGGCCCGACGTCCACGCCGCGCTGGCCTGGCTCCAGGATGCTGTCGTCTACCTGACTCGCTTGGCCGCGGAGGAAGAAAAGACGGCGACGCAAGGTGCCACCGCAAAGGCGTCGGCGGCGCTCGGCTGGGCGAGCAACGAAGACGCCTTCGCGGGCGCGTGGCGCGTCGTCTGCGTCGCGGATGTGCTGCTCACGTGGGCGGATCGCGTGGAGGCGGCGGCGCCGCGGCGCGCGCAAGCTGCGGCGGATGGTGTGGGGACGCGAGTTCGGCGGATGATGCGCGAGTTCGCGGACGCGATGGGTGGAGAGGGCGGCCATGAGATGTTAGCGCGGAGTGCGGAAAGGGTGCTAAGGGAGAGCGTAGAGAGGGAAGTTGCGAGAGTTTGGACGGGGGTGGGGAGGGTTTTGCGTGAGCTGGGACTCGATGGGGAGTGAAGGGGAGAAATTTTGAGTTCCGTTCATCTTGAAGCACACTGTGGCAGAGCTTCACTGCAAATGCTTCCATTTCTTCCCGCATTATAGACGGACACTCAAAGATAAAAATAAGCATGGTACGAAAATAACGAACCTAATAGAGTGGTAATATACATAAGATTGAAGGCAGAATCACCTCCAACCAATCATCTCCCTTCCCACCATCCCCAAATAACAAACAAACTATACAGGTATCACAGCTTCAAACAGAGGTACATCCATACAAAACTCGACATCAACCTCACTATGCACACACTTGCAACGCACAACCAAAAAGACGCTCGTGCTTTCTACCCCCACCCCCGCTCTCACTCACCGACTAAACACATCCCCCGCATGCCCATTCACCCACTCCCTCGCCACCTCCCTCCACCCATCCTCCTCAACCCAATCCCCCTCCCCCCCCTCCCTCACATCAAACACCAAATTCCTCCCCTCCGCGTCCCCATTCTCCCCCTTATAAAGCGGCCACGCGACCGCGCCCGCCGCCGCCGCCACCACCGCCGCATGGTCGTGCGCATGGTCCGGCGCGCCCGCCGAGTCGCCGTGCGCCGCCAGCCACGCATTCGGGTCGCGCGCCGCGAAGAAGGATACCCAGGCGGCGCTCATGCGGCGCGCCAGCTTCTCGAAGCCGGCCGCGAGCGGGGCGACGGGCGCGTCGCTCTGCTGTCCCGCCGCGGCCTTGACGTCGCCTTCGGCGCGCGCCGAGTCGGCCGCGTCTCCAACAGTGCTATCGCCGCCGTCCGCGGCGCTACGCGGCCCGGCCGTGCGCGGATTATATCCCGTCCCGACCACGTCGGCGAGTACGAAGCGCACGTCGGCGAAGTGGGCGACGCCGACGAGGGCGGGGTCGCGCCAGGCGGTGCGCGGGGCGGGGGCCGCGAAGCGGTAGCAGTAGGCGGGTGCTGCGGCGGCGGACCAGGCGGCGCAAGTGGCGCGGCGCGGCGCGGCGAAGAGGACGTCGGTGGCGTAGGCGACGGCACGGGGCCAGTGGAGACCATAGGGGTGGGGGGAAGGGGAGAAGGGGAGGGTGGGGGAGAGGGCATTGGCGGTAGCGGAGGAGGAGGTGGTGTTGGAGTTAGAGTTGGAGGTATCGGGTAGAGGATAAAGCTCCAGGACTTTCTCGACCGCAGCGTCGTCCAGCGCGGGCAGAACCCGAGTATTCGTCTTGAGGAAGCGCACAAAGTCCTCTTCCGTCTCCATCGGAATTGGCGCAAACACGCTGCCCTCGTCTGTGTTCGTTCCAGCCAAGATGGGCACCTTGACGAACTCGCCCGCACTCACCTGCTGCGACGTGCGTTTAGCGATCAAGTCCCCGTCGATCACGGGGCCCCACGTGGTCCGCAGCACCTCGCTGCTATTGAATACGCCGTGCAGCTGCTCGAACGGCACGTGGCGCAAGCATTCGAGGGCAGTGCCGGAGGCGGGTGCCTCCGACGGGTGGATCGCGCACCCGGTATCGCGCACTACCTGCGCGTAGAGAAAGTTCCACCAGTCGGCCGTCGAGTTGAAGGGCCGGTAATAGATTGGGTTACCGGACTGCATAGCGGCCGCAGAGAAGAGCCCGTCGTCGCGGCCGCCATGTGCCGTGAGGTGGAGGCCAATCGAGGCGGCGCCGGCAGACTCGCCGAAGATGGTGACTTGGGCGGGGTCGCCGCCGAAGGCCTCGATGTTTTCTTGCACCCAGCGCATCGCGGCGCGCTGGTCGCGCAGGCCGAGGTTGGTCTGGCCAGAGGTCATGATCTCGTCCGAGGCGAGAAAGCCCCAGCCGCCGAGGCGGTAGTTGATGGTGATGCCGATGATGGGCATGCCGAGAGTGACGGACTCCGAGACGAGGTACGTAAGGTTGTATCGCGCGTCGACGCCACCGCCTTGGTAGAATCCGCCTCCGTGGATCCAGATCGCAACGGGAAGACGCGGAGAATTATCGTCAGCGGTGGTGTTAGTAAAGGGGGAGGACGGCCGGATGATATTTAGGTAGAGGCAGTCTTCGGATAGCGGGTAGCCATTGTTGTCGCCCTGGGGGGGAAGTTAGAATGTTCGACGGGTCAAACGAGAGAAACAACCGAAAACACAACTACATACCCCGTAGCCGATACACTCGGCCGAATACTCCTTGGCCTCTCTGACGTCCTCCCATGCCTCGTCAATAGCCTGCGCGATCCTAAACCTTCGGCCCGCGACCGGCGGCTTCGCGAACGGGACTCCCAAGAAGAAATCCTGGTCCCACTCTTCCGAGTGCAGACCCTCATACGTGCCATTCAAGGTCCTAGCCCTCGGGCCCATCCCATCGCCCTGCGCCAGCTCGACGTCTCCCACCGAGACGCTCTCGCCCGCCGGCGGCACGTCCCCATCGCCATGCTGATGGCCCCCCTCATGCTGCTGGCCCTGGCCCTCCTGCCCACCCTCGTCCGGGTCATTCTCCTGCTCCTGCTGCTGACTCGGCGCCAGCTCGGGGCTTCCGGCGCCCTCCTCGCCGCCGCCGCCGCTGCCCCACGGCGTGCTCCAGTCCTTGACGTTTGGGATCAGGCTGCCGACCGTCGTGGTGGCGGGCCCGCCGCCCAGCGCGAGCAGCAGGTACAGGACGACGCTGACAGCGACGAGGATGAAGACGGCGCGGCGCGAGGGCAGCGTGGTGAGGGCGGCGCGCAGGTTGCTCATACGGCCGCTGTAGGAGTGCGACGAGGTCGAGTGGGAGAGGAGTGGAGCGGGGAAGTTGGCCATGTTTGCGGTGGCTCCTGCTGGTGGTGGGTGGTAGTGGTCGTCGGTAGGCTAGTGTGGCGGATAAGGAAGAGTGATGGCTGTGTTACTGGAGGAGGCACCGTTGTGCTCCCGATGCATCGGGGAGGCCGTGCGGGAATCCTGGGCAAAGGAGCGCAAGATGAGGCGTGGCCGTCCGCTTGCGATGCGCAAACAGGGGCAATCGGTCGAGCAAAAGCTGCCTGCGCGGCTCTCTACCCGAGTCAGGCACCGCGTTAATCGAACACCAGGCGAAGTTCGCGCGTATGACCCGATGCGACAACACGGGTAGGTAGGTGATCAGGGAGGCGCGGAGGCGGGAGAGCGCCGATGATGGCGACGTCGAGGTCCGGACCGGCGCCCAGCCAAGCCCGACTTGGCTCGCTTGCGGACTTGGCATTGCTGGCCCGACGTCCGTTGGGGTCCGAGGGACGGGTCGAGAAATCAGCGGCTGGGGAGTGAAGCCTGCGGTTGGTTTCCAGAAGAGATACTGGAGCCGCGAAATAGCGATGGCAGATGCTGCCAGTGCAGGAAGTGTCGAGTGGAATACAGAGAGGAACAGTGTGGGCCTCGGTCAGTTCCATGATACGTCGAGAGTGACCTCGGAGCATAAGTCAGCAAGCGAGCGTCACTAGCCTGGGTGCCTGGATCCACTATAGCTTCACTCCTATCACTCCCGAGCGCTGTCTCGTCCGCTGGGCCAAGAGGCTCTTATAAAATGCATTCTGTCACTAAAACCAGCCATATCAATCAAGTCTGGCAAAGTCACCTCAGCATAGTTGGTCGCGTGCATCACCCTGTCCGTACCTATCATGATCGCATCTTCATTCTCGAAGACCACCCGGTCTCTCCACCGTGTGCCATATGCTAGCGGCCTCTTAAGACACACATGATTTGCACCAACGCCAGGGATGCCGAATACTGTGTACTCAATATAGTCGTAACATGAGTGACGTGTGACCAATTCCTGTTCCTATCCATGCAGTTTAATTCCGCGCCTACCGAAGCCAATTTTCAAAGTTTCACAAATGCTACCACCCAAGTTAGCAACATCAGTCGAGCAAAGCATATCCAGGCCCCGGCCACTCACTCGCATCAATCTGCTTCACTTGCGGTAGCGCCAACCGCACCTTGTTCCGGTACAGCGCCGGCTGCCTCGTCTGCAACGGGTTTCCCTCAAAATACACCGTATCCAATTCTTCCTTATCCCTCAGCACGTCCTCGACCTCGGCAAAGTCCTCCAACTTGCAGTAGCTGGCCCACAGCTCCTCGAGCTTCTTGAGCGGGCCCAGGCCCGCGAGGGACGTGACGGGGTTCGCTGTGATGTCGAGGACGCGGATGTTGGTGTTTGACTCGAGCCCGGCGAGGGACGCGATGGCGTTGTGCGAGATGTGGAGTTCTTCGAGGGCGGCGAGGGCGGAGAGGTTGACGATGGAGGTTAGGCGGTTGGACTGGATGGAGAGGATCTTGAGGTTGGTGAGCGTAGAGAGGCCTTGCAGTTGGGTAATTTTGTTCTTGCCGAGCCAGAGCTGCTCGAGCGCGGTGAGGGTGTCGAGATTTTCTATCGTCTGCAACATGTGGTGCTCGAGTTAGCATGGTCCGTGTCCTAGAAAGTATCAACGCAGAAAGCTCTCCGCTAGCTCTTACCCTAATCCTGTTTGCCGCCAACTCCAAATTCCGCAACTCCGATAGTCCCTCAAGCCCCTCGATTGTCTGGATCTTATTCTGCACAAAGTACAAATCGCGCAGCTTCTTCAAGTGGTTGACGCGTTTGATATGCTTGATCTTGTTGAAGCTCAAATCGAGACTAGTAAGCTCCGTCAAGTCGTCGAGACCCTTTATGTGCGCGATCAAGTTGTCGTAGAGGTCAAGGTCCTTGAGCGTGCGGCCTAACGAGGAAGGAAAGTTGATTGTCGTGATGATGTTTTGTCGGAGGCAAAGACGCTGACGGCGAGACCTCATTAGGAAAGATGCTGAGCTTTATGGCCTAGGTTGTTAAACGCACCTCGCACTTAGTGAAGCGTTCTAGCTTCAGGGCCGGTAGGGAAGAAATCCTGCAGTGGACAAGGTCGATTTCCTACGCCGGTGTTGTAAGCCACAACATCCCTCACTCACTATGTCCAGCCCGGTCCGAGAAATACTCACATCCGTATCCTCATCCTCACCTTCTAGCAAATCTGCTCAAACCCTCAAGTCAGCGCTCCATTTACCCAAAACCACATCTCTCATAGCTTCCTCCTACCTTCATCCGCCGCGATTTCCTCCCCCGGCACATCCTCTCCGCGCTCTACCCTCGCCTCTCTCGCCGCCCTCGTCCCCCCATGACCCTCCCCATCCTCTTCCTCCTCCTCATCCTCGTCTTCCTCATCATCATCCTCCTCCTCCCTGTCATCCTCCCCTCCCTCGGCCCCACCAACCCTCACTTCCTTCTTCCGCTCCACCCGCAACTTCCCATCCCACCCCGACTTGCTCCTCACCGGCGACGACATCGTCGCCGTCGTCCTCTCCGCAGCACCCCCGGCGCCGTCCTCCGCCGGCGGCCGCGTCGGCACCAGCGTGACATGCTCGTGGTCGGCCGGCGGCGGAAGCGGCGGCCCAGACGCCGAGGCGTCGTCGGCCGGGGCGGACATGGTTGTCAGGAAGGTGAGGCCGGGGCCCGTGGTATGGAGGAGGCGAGGAAAGAAACAGCAGGCGCGTGCGGTTCGTGGGTCCAAGGCGGTTCGTGCAGTGCTAGGCGAGCTTGCTTTCCGGGACGAGCTTCGTGGGAGGTCCGGGCCTAGAGACGAAATACTAAAAGAGAAAAAAAAGAGAATGGTTTGTGGGCCTGCTGCTGTGAGCTCCGCAGGCGCCCTTGAAAAGCCTCTGTCTAAATGTAGCGTGGTTTGTTTGCTTGTTTCGCTGGCGAGACGACTACCGACTCGGGAGCTTGGAGACGTTTACCCGTGGGATCGGGCCGAGCGATTTTCGACATCACGGCGGGGGAGGGGTTGGGGGCTGCGTTGATTGGTCCGCAGGATCCAACTTCGCTCGACTTCCCGGTTTGAATGTGTACTATAAGTGGGTACTGCGTAGTCCGAACGCTTCTGGTCGAGGCATAGCCAGGTGGTTTAGTTTGAGGCATCTACAGTGACGGGAGAGAAGTAATAACATATATGACCATACTAATTCTCGTGCTTTCGTCCGAGCCATTAAACAGGTTCGTCGGAATGGGACGTCATGGGAACGTAGGATTGAAGCACTCTCAATAGTTGCGACTGCGACTGTAGTTAATTTTGCCCATTCAGTAGCAGGCAGATCATTTCTTTCCGCATTCCTTTCTAATCGACTCTAAAATATGAAGCAAAATCGCAAGTATCTACACCCCGAACCCTGTGTAAACCGCCCTTGCCATCATCTTGGTGGGAGCCCATCCACCAATATGTACCCAGAATCTAATCGGAGAGCCCACCTGCCGACTCTACGCAAATAAGGCAAATCGTACAATGCCATCAAGTGACGAGACCGAAGGAAAATCCGAGCTTAAACAAACCAAACCCCTTTCCAAACGCCTATATGGGAGCCTAAACCAAGCTCCGGCGGCCATTATGTACCTTTGCCTGCCGCCCTGCCACCCGAACTTGCAAGGAACAACTCACTGAGAAAAAAAAAGAAAATGAAAAGGAGGAAGGAAAAAATGTAGAATCTCCAACACCATCTCGATGAATGCAACCCGACCGCCGTACAGAATTTAGAAAAGTAGTCCTCCAAGACCGCGCTCATAGTGAGCAAAAAAGTCGCTCACAAAAAGAACACTGAACCCAGAGTCCCCTCCTAGGAGTCCAAAGGAAACGAGCTTGCCAAAGTCCGAGTAATAGTACAATCCCACCCTTGCTCCCAACTCAGCCAGTGACCCTCCTTCCATGCGCCTTCCTCTTCCCCGCGTTCTCGCTCTCAGCAACACTCACACTGGCGCGGCATCCTAAACTGACGCTTCTCCTCTCGCTCTCCCCCCTCAGCACATCCTTCAAGGCGCCGCGTCCCCCCTTCTTGATCCCCCTTTCCTCGCCCGGACTCACGAACCGATGAACGACCCTCGGGTCCAAGACGCGCTCTTCCCGATCGTTCCGCCCTTCCTTGTCCGTCTTAGGCCACTCGTACCCATACAGCTTGCTGTGGCGCTCGCAGCGCGGGCACGACCTGCGCGTCAGGTACGCGTCCTGCTGGACAAAGAACGCCTTGCAAAGTTCGGCGCGGCACTGCACCCAGCGCGAGTACTTCTCCGTTAGGAGAAGCGGGGTCAGGGTGTAGTCGCGAGGCGTGCGCTGGGTGCCGGTGCCGGAGCCGGAAGGCGCGGGAGTGCCGGTGGCTTCGGAAGCGGCGGTTGCCGCGCGACCAGAAGGCGGCGCCAACATGTTCGGAGTAGCCATTGACGAGGGATCTTCAAGTTTTGGCTTTGAGGCGCGAGTTCGGCGACGCTTAGCGGCAGGCTGAATGGTTTGCATTTGGTCGTCTAGTTCAAAGTCTGTAGGAAGGTCCGAAAGCTCCGAGTTGGAGTCGGAAAGACATAAGTTTGAAGTGGTTTGCTCATTGACGAGCTTGGTGATTGTTTTCGCGCGCGGCAGCTTAGAAAAGTTACGAAGAGATGTCTCGACGGATTCAACTACGCCCGGCGTGCCCACCACCGATGGAGAATCAATAGGAGAGGTTGCAGAAGTCGACATTTCCGATGAACGTCGAGAACTGCCGTTTATGTCGGATGCGGGAGATGAGCTATCCCGGGAAGGATCCGAGTCTGCAGTGTTGATGCGTGCAAGCTCGCTGTGGCGACGCTTCCGCGGGTTCGGGAGTTGCAGATGCTCGTGTGTGGGCAGCGGTGCCTCTGGAATCTCGTTCACGCCCTTGGGCTGGGTGGGCTCGAGTTTGATTTTCGGAGTGTGCTCTGCCTTTGGAGATGGGAAGGCATCATCCGGACCCGTCTCAGCATCGTTGTTTTGTGACAGAGCGCCGTCCTTTTCGGTGGAATTTTTCAAATCGGGTTCTTCCTTAACCTCTTCTTCGGGAGTTGGGATGCTTCCCGATCTCCGTGACCTCTTCCTCTTCTTCTGAATGCCCTCTGGTGTCTCATCCCGGGAGACACTATCCACGTACTTCCTCTTTCTTCTGAAAGAGTAAGGTTGCGTGGCAGACTCGTGAACCGCAGCGGACTCCTCCCGCACCTCGGCCTTCTCTCCATTTGACCAGCCGTTCCTCTGGTATTTCTCGCACGTTGCACACAGGCACTCGCAGTTGTCTTCTCCAAAGTAATCTTCTCCGTAGGTCACCGTGATCTCTTCTCCGAGTTCAATATGCCTAGTTGCGACGATCTGCATGCCGTGCGGACCTTTGGTCGACAGCCGAGCATTCGCGTCACAATCATGATTTGCGAACCGGGCCGGACCGAGGAACAGACTCGGCGTCTTCTTGCGGCTGCTCATGACGATGCTGAAATCACGCCTAGTGACATCGAGATTCTTCTCTTCCTCTTTTGTCATGGCAACCTGAATGCCGGTCAGATATTTGATGATCTCGCCCTTGGCGATCTCCTTCCGCGCCACGACCGCCGCCTCATGGGTAATGATGGTATAGCGGTTGGTCGTGGTGACCTCGAACGGGCAGTCCGGCAAGTATAAGTTGACGTACTTGCGCAGGTGACGCACGAAATGCTCCTTTTCGTCCGGAGTCGCAAGGCGGTCGTGGAAGGACTTAATGCCGCGGGTCTCAGTGAGAAATTGCGTGACAGCTTTGGCGGGATCTTTCTCCAGGACCACCATATCGCGGAGGATAGACGCAACCTCCTCTTCTCGGATTCCGCGAGAAGCGGAATACCGCTCACGATTCTTACGAATCGTGGTCCAAAAGTACACCTGTCGCGAATATTAGCGCCATGCAAGGCTGTCGGGTCTAATCCTGCGGCTTGCGAACACGGTCGCAGGAGAGCAGCGCCGCCCCCTCGAAAATGAGCGCGAACACTTACACGATCGATCAGCGCGTCCGTCAATAGATCGTCGTAACTCGCGAGCTGCGCGAGCGTCAAGCCGCCCTTCTTTGCGAGAGCCTCGCCCAAGGCGGGGGATTTCGCCGGTGCTTTGGCCGACGCCTTGGCCGAAGCCTTGGGCGCCATTATGCCGGCAAGTACTTCGGCTTGCTCGACGCCGGCGACGAACCCAAGTCCGACCTCCTAGAAGGCAGCGGCTGCGCGCGCGCGCAGGCGAGACGTGCCGTGACGTTCGGAAATCCTGGTGGCTGGGAGAGTGTTGTGCGCGTAAGATATGTACTGGGTTGCGAAAGGGGTATCCGAGCGCGACGCTGGCCGCGAGTGACGTACAAGGCACTGGAGATGCGCGGGCTAGGGGTATTGAGGACGAGTGCAAGCGCAAGAAGGGAGTGAGCAGGCAGAAAACAATACGTCGTGTCGGTGCGGAGCCAAAGCGAACGTTCGTGCTGTAGTGACAGACAAGCAGCAGAAGGAAAAGAGGGCGAGAAGGCAAGGAGGAGAGGAGGGAGGTCTTGAGCATTTGTGCGCGCAGCGAGGCTGCGGACCATGGCTTCCTCCACGTCCCAAGGTTCGGAAAGGGCAGGCGCTCGACTGGGGACGTGGGCCTCCGCGCCGCGCTTGCCGGGCCCGCAGCACCCGCCCGCTGAGCCGCTGCGGCCTCCCGAACCCCCTGCCCAAATGCGCGCGCCGGAAAAACCCGACCCGGCCACCTCCGTTAGATCCTCCGCAGCAGCATCACGGCCACCGCTCGACATTTGCTCCTACGCCCGCACGCCGGCATTGCGGGGTTTGATCCGCGCCCGCCTAGGCCACAATGATTCAATTAAAGGTATGCCGCATATGCCGCTCAGCACTTCGATTTTATATCCCGCTTGTGTCCGACCGGCGCAGCACGTAGTCCGTAAAATCACAAGAGCTTACTGTTCTCACATCATCCTCGCGCTTCGCCAGACTCTGCTCAATTGCATCGACAACTCTGGCGCAGCCGTCGTCGAGTGCATCCAGCTGATCAAGCGGAAGCGCCCGGCTGGCATTGGTACGCGTTTCCGTTTGCATCCCTCGTCCTCCTCCCCAGTTTGTCGCTTCCAACGATCTCGAATATGGGCTAACTCGTTCCTCGTGCCAGGGGACCGCATCGTCGTCGTAGTGCAGAAGCAACGTGATTTCGGCTCTGATCGCTCCAGCGTGTCCATCTCGAACAAAGTCAAGCGCGGCGATATCCGACACGCGGTGGTCGTGCGAACGAGGAAGCAGCGGCAGCGGCCTGACGGCAGCGTGGTCAAGTTCGACGACAACGCCTGCGTGCTGATAAACAAGAGCGGGGAGCCCGTTGGGAATCGTTTGACCAGTACGTTGCTTGATAGCCCCAGCAATCGCGCTTTTGGGACAGGACCCAGAGCTAACAATCATATCCTACAGGTATTGTTGGGGCGGAGCTTCGCGATAGACAGTGGTCTAAGATCCTGTCTTTGGCGCCGATGCACCGGTAGAGCGGTCGCTGCAGATTTGTACCATTTAGTGTAGGATACGTTAAAAGCATACGGGAGGCGCATTCGGATATTCCCCAGAGGCTTTATACAAACAATTGTGGTTTTGCTAGAAAGTCTCAAGTTCCGCTAATCTATCCGCCATTGTTCATTACGTTCGAAGTCCCTTCGGGTTTTTCCGCTGTAAAGAGAACGACCGGGCAAGGGAACGAAATCCGTCCCAAGTAGCCACACATTTTGGTCTGGCTAGACCATTTTTATTGCTTCTTTTCTCCGTTTGGCTCAACTCTGGTTCCAACTCTCACGGGCCCACTGTTCTGCAGTCTGCAGTTCAATCCCCAGTCTCGCATTCAGCGTCTTCCCTTTGTCCCACGCAACACCGACTCCCTTTGCAAACACGGCCCTGTACTTCCTCATCCCATTATCTGGCTCCTCGGTCACATCCTGTTCCAACTTCTCCACAGTCCACAACTCTTTTCTAACTTCCTTCCCGGTCACCCTCCCCACCACCTCCGCAAACTCTTTATATTTCAGCGTGTCTCCCGCAATGAACACAATCCCACTCCCTCTCTCCTCCACCGGCCACGCCCCCTCCGCGAAGACCACCTCCGCCACCATCCTCCCAATATCCTCCACCGCCGTCACCGTCAACCCGTTTTCCCAGCTCCCCAACGCCCTCACCACCTCTCCTTTCTCCCCCACGACCCCAAACCCCTCCCAAAAAGCAAAGCTCATAAAGATCCCCGTGCTCACGACACACCACCTGGTCCGTTCCTGAGCCCGCAGCAGCCCCCGCACCTCGAGCTGCTCCGTGAACAAGTCCTGCGCCGACGCCGCCCCGATGGCGTCGTAGTCGACGCCGAACTGCCACGGCACGTAGCGCGGCGCCCCCGCGGCGAGCGCCGCGCGCGCCTGCTTCACCTGCGTGCCCGCCGGCGCCGCCATGCCCGTGCACCCGATGACGACGTCGTGCGGCGCGAAGAGCGCGGTAAGTTCGGCGGTGGAGCTGTTGACGATGTCGCCGGGTTGGAGGATGACGCCGCGCGCGCGGAAGGCGTCGAGGAGGGCCTTTTGGGCCTGGTTCGGCGCGCTGAGGGTGCTGGGGCGGACGAGGAGGGTTAGGGTCGTGGAGCTGGTGGGGAGGAGGGGGTGCGAGCAGAGGGCGTTAAGGACGGCGGTGCCGAGTTCGCCGAGGCCGAGGACGAGGACGGATTGTGGGGTGGTCATGGCGTGTACCTTGAGGAAGAGGGATGAGGAATGGAACGCTAGAGTTTTAAGAATTGTGAAGATTTGAGGCGGTCTAGGCTATATCAGGTTTTCGAATAGTGAGGATGCGGTCAAAGGGATAATGAAGACTTAAATTCTACCCATGCAAATGGTCAAGTCCTACGCTTACCGCCGGTATCTTTTACGCTTGGCTAGGACCCTAATCCGCGGATGTAAGAGGCGTTATGTCCGGCCCAGAGTGTACTAAGCATGAGACCGGTATGCCCAGCTGCGAATATGATCAACAAGCCGAAAATCGCAAAAAATCGCAAAATTACGCTTGGCTTGCTATCAATTTGTAAAAGTGGTTCAAGGACCCCAATCCGCGGATGTAAGAGGCTTTATGTCCGGCCTAGAGTTTACTAAGCATGACACCGGTATGCCCAGCTGCGAATGTGATCAACAATCCAAAAATCGCAAAATGGTATTTATATATGGTGTTGGTCACGTGAAGTCAACGTCACACCACCAGGCGCTAGGTTCGCGTATGCAAGGGTCCTAAGAGACGTCGTTTGTGCTCCTGAAGGTGACTCCTGACTCCAGCGACTCCACTCATCCTTTATATTCACAACCGGACGCACAATATATAGTAGATGGTGATGCTGTGGTTTAAATAGGTCCAAGTTGCCATTTTGGTCTGCCTTGTTTTCGGGTTTTCAAGCAAAGACATTTAGTCTTTGCCTATCGTAGCTGCTGATCGGAGAGAACATCATGAATAAGTCTCATGCTAGTTCTCAACAACTAGCTAAAGAGATAAATGCGATGGTCTTCTTATCCGATGCGTTATTCTTTTCATTTTGTATTGAAGACTCAAAGATAGTTGTTCCTAGCTTCGTTGAGCGGATTTCCTAGCACTCTTCGCAGGTATATTTCATGGCAGCCATTTCTAAAAGAGGCACCAGAAGAAGTGCGTTAGTTTCCTGCTTGGGTTCAGTAGCTGCATTCAGGAGACCAAGAAAATATCTTGCAATGTTGCGGATGCATGATCGCGAACCTTCAATGCCGTGCGATGCGCATCGCAAGACTTTGCCCAGGTCGCCTAGCGCCTGTCTTTTTAGCTTCATCCTTACGCCTAGTATATCGGGATCATGTCTATCGTTCATTTCGTAGTATGAAGAAGGGCAGAAACGCGAGGCAGAGGGGGCATTTTGGTGGGGCGTCGACCGCGGAAGACCTATTTGCGCTCGCGGAATTTTTTGCCTATATATTTTATTTTAAACCAAATCACTCCAAGGTCACCCCAGAAGCGGCACGCAGTTATGTGGGGCAGTGGTTTCACCATCTATACCATATACCGTGGGGAGTAGCTCGACCATCTCCCGTGAATTAGCGCCGGGTCGAGCGGGGTGACCGAATTTTTTTTTGGAAATTTTTTTATTTCGATTCTTCGAGGTCCGAAAAGTCTATCTATACTTTTTTATTGGGCTTTGGGCGTCGCTTTATGCTTGTTTTGCTAAATGAAGTTGTGCGGTCGTGATGGCGAAGGTGGTGGAAGCCGCACCCGCGCTCTGGCAGAATTGCGGTGCGCGGGCGCCTCCAGCACAGCAATAACGTAGGCAATGCGGCGGTTCATCATTAATGCAGCCTTCGAAATGCACATGAATCATGTTTCAATTCTTCTCCGTAGTAAGTGTTGTATATACAAGCAAATAGAAACCAGCCTTCCTCTGCTTCTTCTCTAGTCCGGACTTCAGAACACCTCGACTTAGGAAGTCGAACCCTACTGCCTCCCGTCATCTTTTTTATCCCACTTGAGACGCCTAACACCAACGCTTCCTCTCGCTGAATCCTTCATCGCTAGGGCTTCTACTCTGGCGCTAACTTCCGTAGTATCTTACCCAAAAGCATACCATCGATCTCACTTGTTGGACGGTTATTTCTGCTGCAATCTCCCGCTATCCCAGCGTTTTCTAGTTGGAAAGATACCCACACGCTAGATCTTCAGATTCACGTGCCATAATGTCCATAGTATATATTCCAATTTTGATGGATGATTAGTTGACGCCAGCCAATGCTTATACGTAACGGTCTTTTTGGGTTTTCGGGATCTGGTGTAAGGTTCGCTAGACAGGAAGAGCCAAACTCATGTTGGGACAGACTGATGTTATAAGTAGAATATTGCGAGTTTTAAAATAGCGGGAGACTGCAAAGGAGGCTGAAGTGGGGATATTTAATGCGGGCTGCCTGTGAGGAAATAGAGCAGAGGAGTCCGTCGTCGAGTGGGTCGGTTATTCCAGAACACTTTGAGGGCACTTCCGCGCGGGTTGATCGCTTTAAGCATACGCCTAGGCTCTAGCTGACGGCTAGGCGCTCCTAGGAGGATATAGTTATCGTGACAAGAACCTTAATGACTTGGAGAACTCAAAAATTCAAGGAAGAGAAACTTGTAGGGATGAATAAAAACTTTCCGGAGAGAGAAAGATCCCTAACAACTTATCGATATATTGCTACACGCAATAAAGTCAGCTGATTTAAGGAAATGAAGCCCCTGCGCTTATCACTTGCTCGGCTACACGGACATGGTGGTCGTGATAGAATGGATCAGGCGAAAAGCTTGGATTTCCACATCGCTGCTAACCAGGAGTCAAGGACAGTGATGTTAAAAGTTGGCTACCTTGCTCGCTATGGATCTCTATTTTTATTTGCAGCCTACGATTCCCTGTGGTATAGCATACTCGAGATTTTGCCTCTCCCAGCTTTGTCGCTCTTAGCAGCTTTACTGATTGACCCGCAAATTGGTGCGTGAAAAGCGACCAGCATTCACTCTGCTGCGCCAACCGAGAAGTTTGACCAACAACCAGTGTTTATAACGCCGCGAAACTATTCTGCTAGTCACGTTGGCCTCTACTGACTTTCTCTTTATCACTGGGACGCTGCCGTCATGGCGGCTCCGTTCGGTTTCTCTGTCGGGGGTTTTCTCTCTACCATCGAACTCGCGCACGGAATTGCGTAGGCTTTTTCAGAATCAACTAGTGCCAGAACAAAGCACATAGAACTAGTCCGCGAGCTGTTCAGCCTCAAGCGCGCCTTGTCGAGGTGAAAGCGCTGAATGTCCTGCCGGAGCGAGCGTAATAATATACGCCGACCAGGCAGGCTGTCGAAGGGTGCCAGGCCACTATGGAGGTACTCCTATGCAAAACCAAGAAGTTTCAGAAGAGCTTTAGGACGAACGGGTCAAGGAATAGATTGAAATATTGCTCCAGAAAGTATCATGGAGCATGTATAAGAAAGAGAAAATTACGTAATTTAGGAAAAGACTCAGCGGGCATGTGTCAGCGATAGACTTGCTATTGAAGGTGATTTACCTATGAGCATTGACTTATGGCTAGAATGATGTTAGTATTAGTTATTCATTGAGTGAAACGTACGAATGCAAAAAGGGCTACTGAGTTGCTTATCAGAACGACCAAAGAGATTTCAGAACGCACAAATACAGAAGTTCAGCAAGGCAATTTAGTCCTACGGATACAAGCTAACATGTTGTGTTTACTTGAGTCTCTAGTAACGTCGCAGGTCCTATCAAATAGCAAGAGCTCTTGAGCTCTTGTTTGGGCGCTAATGGATTCAGGGCGATAACCCAACAGGAGGAAAGAGGAGCGAATATGCAAGAATTGATGACTGACATCCTGTTCGTGCCTTATTTGTTTAACATTTAGAAAGTCCCGAGCTCGCCCGCATATGGGCCTATTTTAACCATGTACACGGCTATCCGCCGAACAGAAAACGAGCTCCCGCCGCAGGTTCGAAACCAGCAACTAGTCTACCTAGTCGACGCAACAGGGTTTGGCTTAAGCTACGATGGGAGACATACATATGTTATTAGAAACGGCAAATTTGCGGGGCGTGACTATTCCTACTGCAGCACATGAGACCACTGGCTAATAGGAGATAAGTTTCCTCCTTTCTCATTATATGAGATTGGAGATGTTTACTATGATCCGTGGGTCCTTCGACGACGCGCTTCCAAGGACTCGTATAAGAGCAGACTTTGGCAGCGATCCATTATTCTTTCCAATGCGACGCGAGTGCAACAATGCTGAAATGGGAATAAATTTGCCTTCTCCTGGTGACAACCTTTTGTTGCCGCGTCGGCCGAGTAAGCCAATAGTTTTTGCCAAGCTGTCGACCTGGGAGTCCTAGACATCTTTAGTTAGGAATCTCTGGGTTTCAGTCGCCGAATGCGGCAATACGTCACTATTCCAAATCTTGCTTGCAATAAGTGGTCACATTTTGTCGCGGATACTTCATCTGCTGCGTCTGCTTATTCTTGTTAGTTCGAATCTCACTCAATACTAGATAACGCCGTGCATCTTAGAATGCTGCGATGTAGTAGGTACGCAGTCGGCGTTTACATCACACGAGAGATAGTGCTTGTTCTATTTGTTTTCAATTCCGTACTGATCCTGTTAATTGGACTTACGCTCAGGGGCTACTACCGTGCAACCACGTTCGCTCTGTAGCTTCTAAAATACAATCTACTTGCTTCAACAGTCTGGATGGCCTTCTATGAACCTATGTGATGGTTTAGGGATTGACCGCACGGCCTCGTCTTGCAGGAAGTCCTCATACGCACGGTTTGACGGAAACGACGATACGCTACAGTTGTCACGCAACGAATGCTCAACGAGGTCTCAGGTTTGATATCGTGGTGATAGCTAGCACGTAGACGCCGCGATAGTGCCTTCTTGGACAGCTCATTATCTATAGCGCTTGTTTTCTAGCGCCGTTCGAGAGGATAAAATGGTAATTACGGGCTTGCCTTAGAGTGGCTACTTGGATCAATGTTGCTCAAACCCGCCGCAAACCTGTGCCGAACATTTTCCACTTCGAGTCGTCACGGTCTGATCCATCTAGAGTGCGAGGAGACCGGGGACCTAACCACGCTCTCTTTTAGAACCAAACTGCAGCTCTCCATACGTTGTCAACAAGTCATAGTGCTCAACAGCCTGCTGGATCGTCGGGTTCTATGCAAGAATTTCTCCGCCGAGAAACTCTCGATAATCTAGCAGTCTATCACAGCATGCTCTGCGATCATGATGACATGCATACAGCATATAACGAACAGCCTGGAGTATCATGAGCTATGAAATAAAAATACTACCACTTCGAGGCTTCAAAGCCTTTTTAGTGTTGTCGACGGGGGTCGAAGAGGGCGCTAAGAAGACGACAAAGATGCGGTTTCTTGCTGACTGATCCGACTGCATGCCACCTAAACGTCGGACCCCGCATCCTGTCCCTTTGCGAAAATGGGGTAGTTCACGCAACTGATCAGGGTTTCTGGGACCTTCCCCCGTCCAATCAACGGAGTTTAGGTGCGTGCTTCCGGCCGATGCGTTTGCGCTCGTGCTCGTTTGAGAGTAGGCGACTTGGTACGACTAACCGACAGCAGGCGGCTTCACGATGAGGGACCGAAAATTTTCGGAGAGGCATAGGGCGGTATTTAAATGGTCCATTTATAGGGCGTGTATCTCAGCGGCTGGAGTTGTCGACGGGGATAACGGTGATGCCTTGTAGACACCGGACCAATAGAACGTCAGGAACAGCGACCTCGCAGCCCGAGCGCGACCTTGCTGGCCAAATTGTTGTCGCGTCGCAGCACCGCAATGCCTGCCACTCCAAAAGCCAAGCACACCTATTGTTTACTGATCGCAACGCTTACTGAATCGCGTACTCTTCACCTAGCGAGAGAATCTAAACTCCGTTTAATCTGTTTAGTCTTGCTAACTCCGATTGGCTAAGCCCCGCGAAACGTCTGGTTCTAGAATCAAAACACCGTCTCAACAGTACTAGCCCCGGCCGGCTACGGATGACGCAAGCCCTATCAACGTACATCTGAAGTCTGCCATGATGTCCATTGAAACGGAATATAAAGAGGAGGATAGGTGCCACTGTGGAATGGACTTTGCTGGAGCAAGACAGACATATCCTCAACAAACCAGTCAAAGAGACGATCATCCACTTGCATCCACTTCCAGTTTCAATTGAACTTTTCAGTGAACCAAGAACGGTTCGACTTCAGCCTGGACCACTCCGATCCTCTCCTCCACCAGCAACGACAACGACAACGACAACGACAACCAACCAACAGCCCACCACCATCACCATGGCCCCCGTCCCCGCCAACCCCGTCTGGTTCATCACCGCCAGCTCCAACGGCTTCGGCCAAGCCATCGCCTGGGACGCCCTCCGCCGCGGCCACCGCGTCATCGCGACCGCGCGCTCCTCGACCAAGCTGGCGGCGCTCCGCTCCGCCGGCGCCACCGTCTTCGACCTAGACGTGACATCGGACCCGGCGACGCTCGAGCGCACCGTGGCGGCCGCGCACGCCGTGCACGGCCGCATCGACGTCCTGGTCAACGCGGCCGGGTACCTGCTGGAGGGGGCGGTCGAGGAGGCCACGCCGGCGGAGAGGCAGGCCATCTGGAGCACCAACGTGTTCGGGGCGCTGAACGTGACGCGCGCGGTGCTGCCGCACATGCGGGCGCGGCGGGCCGGCGCCGTCGCGCTCTTCGGCAGCCTGGGCGGCTGGCGCGGCGGGCCCGCCTTCGCCGACTACGCCGCCACCAAGTGGGCCTGCAGCGCCTACGGCGAGAGCCTGCGCGCGGAGCTGGCCCCGCTCGGCATCGCCGCCACCGTCATCGAGCCCGGCTACTTCCGCAGCGGCTTCTTGAACCCCGGCAGCGCGAGGTTGAGCACCGCGACGCGCATCCCGGATTACGACGAGACGGCCGTGGGGCAGACGCGCGCGGCGCTCGATAAGACGGATAATCATCAGCTGGGCAATGTCGAGAAGGGGGCCAAGGTCATTGTGGATGTGCTGAGCGGGGAGGGCGTCGGCGAGGGCAGGGAGATCCCGGTAAGGTTGGTGCTGGGGAGCGATTGCGAGCAGGTCATCAGGGAGAAGATTGCCCAGACGGAGAAGCTGCTCGAGGAGTGGAAGGAAGTGGCGAGGAGCACTGACTATGCGGAGTGAAAGAGTTTGGTAGTAGAAAATGAGAAGAGAACATAGTGATGGGAGTGGGTACACATGCCTTAAGTGTTATGTCGTGGAAGACGGTGAGAATTGGTCTTGTTTCTAATGGTGATTGAGGCGCTTGTAATTGCGTTGAATAAATTTTGGTGCGCGCTTCAATCGTTTCCGCCGACACTTTGAAGGAACATCAAAGTCGGACTCCATGTCCTTCCCTCACCGACGGTATTGGGCCATCCAAGGAGAGCACATTTTGCTCTTCTCCCGCATCACCGTATTTCTGCCCACTTGTCCGCGCTCCCCTCATCACACACAGCACAACGCACAAGATTTGAACTAGGGTATTAACACTACGTACGTACGTGCTTTCAACTCACCTCACCCAGCTAGCCAGACGCGTTTTAGTCTACCCGCATTCGCTCCCCGATTCGACCAGGCAGGCAGGTATGCTAGGCAAGGGTAGGCAGAAAAGGGAGAAAGTACGCGGGTAAAAAAAAGGAAAATGGTGTAGGAGCCACATAAGAAACAACCCAGGCAAAGACCACAAGAAAGGAAAAGAAAAAAACAAGCAAGCTCGTGCCAGACATGCATAGCCAGGAGCCAGGAGCCAGAGCCAAGCCCAACGTGTTCGAAGGGCGCCAACGAAGCTCATGGTAGAAAAGAGCAACAGGTGAGAGAGAGACACAAAGGAAGGGGCAAAGAGAAGCCTCCAGGAAAAGAAGTCTTTATTTGCGAGCCAGCTAGTCGAGTCCGTATGCTCCGCCCCGTAGGTCAAAACGGGGGCAGAAGAGAGAAAAAAAATAAGGCAGAACATAAACATGGAAGTTAAATTAAAAGTAGGAAAGAAAGACTGCAGAAAGTGTCGCGTCTGAGCACGCAGACGCCCCTCGAGCCGGCCCTGCTTCGATGCCCATGCATCCATCCCTCCATCCATGCATGGAGGCAAGTAACGCAACTTACGGAGGCCCGACGCATGGCTTGCCCACCCACCCACCCAACCTATTTCGCACCTTCTCTTCCATTCTTCCCTTTTTGCAAGACACCACGGGAAAAAAATGCCAAACCAGCTAGAAAAGAGTGTCAAAACCCCACGGAATACTATGATTTGCACATAGATAGGACACGAAAAAGGGCAGGAATGAGTAGAGAAAGTAGCAACAGCGCAAGTATCACTCCAAGAAAAGTAGGGGGGAAAATGGTTAAAAAGAAAAGTAGAACGCAAGTTTTTCTGATATGGCTAACTAAACTGGCCGCCCACCGAAACTACTAGTACTTTCTCCCGCCAACCAGGGTAGAGGAATGGGAAAAAAAGAGAACAAGGAAAAAGAATAGAATAAGCAGAAGGATGCCATAAGGAAAACACAAAGTCAGGTGTCATGCAGGCGCGCCAGTCAGTCAGTCAGTCAATCAAGTCAAGCCCAATCCCATCCATCCAACCATCCAAGGGCTCCACCGCTTCATATATGCGGCCCCTGTCAACCCCGGACTACAAACCACGCAGCCACGAGTCGCAGAAAAGAACATCTTCAGAACAACGCAGTTGTTTGAATTTCCAGCAGCAGCCCGAATTTGCATCCCAATTACACACACGCGCGCGCTAAACTCCTACAAGAAGGGAAGAGGAAGAAAGGGACAAAAAGAAAAAGGAGGCAAGGAAGGGAGGGAATGGAGAGAAAAACAATGTATGCAGGCCCCCTCGCAGAAGCAATCGTCATTTAAAAAAGGGTTTTTTTAAGGTTCAAGGGAAAAACAAGAAACAAGGACACAAGAAAGCGCACATGGAGAGGCTCGCAGGGTCGTGCGATCTCGCCATATCCCCTTTTCCCCTCACTTTCCCCAGCCTAGGCTTATACAGACAGGCAAAACCACTCGCGTTCGCTCTACACGGTGAGAGTAAGTTCAGTGAGCGGGGCCCCCAAAAGTCCTCATGGCATGCCGTGCGTACAGACCACGAGGTCCGGAGCAGCCATACAGACCCAACATGACAACATGATGCAAACCATGGTGGAGTGTGTGGGCGTGTGCATGGCGCGTGTGGGTAGGGATATATGCTGAGAGTGCTGTGTGCGGCTGTGTAAAATATGTTACGGGAATGGGGATTGAGAGGTAGAAGGGAGGGATAAACCGATAGATGTGTGGTGGACGGGTCGATGGGGTATGCCGCAATGGATGGTCGGATATGCAAAGAATGCCATGCGTGCAAACAATGGTCGTTTTAACCAGCCAGGCCGGCACGGCAGGTACACCTGACTTAAACCCCTCTCCGTGGCGCGCGCCGCTACTACTCATCCAGTCCGACTGCACACTCCAAGTCTGTCCGTCTCGACCATACGTGTCCGTCGGATCCAGCTGTGTGCGCAAAAGCATCCGTTGCCTCTATCCATGCTCTAGTTCGACCCCGCGTAACAGAATAGCAAAGGCAGAATCGAGTCCCAGTCAGTCCAGTCGGTCTCGGGTGCGTGGGGTCCAAAGGCCAGGCGAGACACAAACGTCATATCCGGCTCTTTCGCTCCGGTCGGGAGGGGTGTTTGGAAAAACCCCGTCGAGTGGTGCAGGGAACCTTCCCCAAACGCCGGGTACACCTCATCTCACTTTTTAACCCGGTGCGTCCGGCCGTCTTTCGCAACGAAGAAATTACGCACCAACCATCCTCCAAGCCGCACCCACCCTATTTTGTCCACCCAGCAAAGAAGGCAAGGTCGATATCAATCGTCGTCAACGTCGTCATCAACAACAGCGCACGCGCGCATAAGCCAGCCAAACCGCCCGTCTGCTTACGTCCCGCCGACCCGCCGCCCGAACGCTCTACGCTTCGACCCACCACCGCTACCACCAAAGAGAAGGTTGGCAAAGGTAGACAAAGGAGCTAGGCGCTAGACGAGGCTCACGTCTAGCACGAGACTGACGTCGCGCACCTGTGGCCCGGCCAGGTCCTCGAGCACGGGTATCAGGTCGACTAGCTCGTTGTCGTGTGCGTCCGAGAACCACGAGGAGATGGGCACCGCGTGCTGCGGGTGAAACGCGTAGCTCGTCGCCGAGTTGTCGATGATGATTGTCTCCTCGACCTTGCGGCCGAGCTGATTGAGGTCCTGTTGCGTGTATCGCGCGCGCGCGCTCGTTAAGACCTCGCCGTGGACAGTTCAAAAATACAAAGGTGAAAAAAAAGGTAGCTACGGGTGAAAAAGAGAATCAAAAACTTACCTTAACATAATTCCCCTGATGATTATAACAACTTTCCCTAAACAACCGATGATGCACGACGCCGTAAATATCTAGTTGATCCAGCAATGGATCGCCGTACTTGGACACCGACGCCGTGAACACCACCACCTCGTACAGCTCGCCCATGCGCTTCATGAAGCGGTCCACGCCGGGCCGTTTGATCACGTACACGTTGTGGTACTGGCCCTCGATCTCCACTGGGATCGTGAAGTCGGCTTGGTGCAGGATCTTGAAGCTGCTGTGCACCAGCGTCTCGTCCAGGTCTAGCACCAGGCACTTGCGGCCCCTGTGCTCCGGCCGCATCGTCGGCAGCAGGTACTTCTGCGCCTCGGCCGTCGTCACCGCGCCGCCCACCGGTTGCGCCGACGGATACGTGCCGTCCGGCCCCGGCTGCTGCAGCATCGGTGGGCCCGGTTGCCCCTGCTGCTGCATCTGGGCATGCTGCACGCCATCCACCTGCTGCTGCAGTTGCTGCTGCTGTTGGTACTGCTGCTGCTGCTGCTGGGCCTGGACCTGGCCCTGTCGTTCGGCAAGCGGCGGGGGCGGCGGCAATTTG
Organism: Lineolata rhizophorae; assembly: GCA_010093515.1. NCBI lineage: Eukaryota > Fungi > Ascomycota > Dothideomycetes > Lineolatales > Lineolataceae > Lineolata > Lineolata rhizophorae. The sequence goes on along the minus strand of MU001683.1, from coordinate 134,603 downwards.
ATCTGGGGCGGGCCGCCCGACGGCTGCGCCTGCGTGATGATGTCCTGCTCCGACTCGTGCGCCTTTTGCTGCTGCGGCGCTTGCGGCTGCTGTTGCTGCTGTTGCTGCTGTTGCTGCTGTTGCTCGTCGCGTCTCTCTTCCTCCGCTGGAGCCGTCGTGACCTCGTTGGGCGCGAGCGGCAGCGACGGCTGCGCATCCGTCATCTCGATGTCCTCATCAACGCGCTTCTGGTTCGGGGTGCGGTCCGCTAGCAGGGCGGCGGCCTCGGCTTTTTCCGGGTCGTGCGCGGGTGCGTTGGCGGCGGGCGGGGCAGCACCAGCGCCATGTTGGCGGTACACGTCAGCGTGCGATTGGTGGTCTACGTCGGCCGCATTGGCGCTGGCCGCCGCAGCCGCAGCCGCCGCCGCCGCTTTTTCTTGTTCGGCCGTCGCGTTGACCGTTGCCTCAGACCCGAGCGTCGTCTCGGACTGCGGCTTCAGGTCGGCATTGGCCGGAGTGGCTGTCGTGGCGGTTGACTCCCCCGTCGTATCTCCACCACCCGTCTGCTGCTGCTGCTGCTGTTGCTGCGAGTGCCCGTGTGACGACCTCAATTTCCTCCCGCCCGATACGCCCTCGGACGACCCCGTCCAGTGCAGGCCTATTCGCTTTGGCCGCTTGCTGCGGTACGAGTCACGGCCGGAGGCATCGCGCAGGCGGTTGGCGACCGAACTGTCTACTTGGTGCATTGGCTCCTCGGACTTTTCGTCGTCCGGATGCGCACCGGTTGACCTGCTGCGAGGCGAGGCGCAGCAGAGGAGGGAGAAGAACTTCGGTTTACGTGGCTGTTCGGGCGGGGTTGGCGGAGGGTTGTTCGCGGTTGGAGGGTTATTTGTCGTGGTCGTGGCCGTGTTATTAGTTCCGCTTGATGGTGGTGCTACTAGGAGCAAATAATAAGGATCGATGCGTCAGCCTCGTCACTTTCACGCGCGTCCTTTGGTCCAAACGTTTGCCTCCTAGGGCAACTTAGATCTATGGGTTCCCGCCTGGTTGTCCCGGAAAGCCGCACAACTGCCGCTCAAAGCATCGACGGGAACTGGAATTCATCGTTCCCGCCACCATTACTCTAGATTCTGCTCCTGCCGGGAATGGCAGGAGGAAACGTTGTGCGCAGAAAATTGAGAGCACCACGTACCGAGACTACCATGGCCATTGCTTGGCAATGAGCCGTCCGCCGAGGCCTGCGGGCCCTCGTGGCTCATGCCGGGCGAGGACGCGGAAGCGCGAGCGCGGAGCGCTGTCGCGATCGGAGAGGGAAGGGGTTTTGAGGAGGATGTCGGAGCTCGAGCTCGGAGCTCGTTATGCTGGAAAACAGCGGACACGAGCGCGCGCGCCAGTGGGCAGTCGCAAGTCGCAAAAGGTAAAACAAAAAAAAGCAACGCAGACAGCGGCGCGGTCTCTCCCGTCACCCTCTCACTCGCACACGCCCGTCGGCGTTTGGCTCAATCGCGAAACCCGTTTGCCCGGCGATGATGCGGTCGCTGAAGGCTGAAATTCGGGATGACGCCGTGGAGGGACGTGCCGGGCGAAAGGTGGTGGCTGGACCGCGAACGGTGGATGGAAAGCTAACGCGCGAACTCGGGCGGTCGGGACCTTGAGGCGCGACGAGCGAGCGAGCGAACGAGGTCCGGTGGCTTGGCCCCCAGCGCCTTCACGCCGAGTAGAGTGGACGGCTCGCGCGATTGCGAAGATGCGACGGACGGGTCGAGTGTTCGGAGGGGAGAGGAGCCGGGGTGCGCGATGGATGAGGCGAAAAGGCGCGGTTGCGCTGGGCGGTGCTGTGCGGAGCCGCTCGCGACGTGGGGCGGCGGGAAAGGCGTGGCCGGGCGGGCGTTTGACGAGCGCGCGAGGAAGCTGGGGGGGTGCTTCCGGGGGCGGCCGGGGCAGGTCGGCGACGCGGGCGGATTGCCCAAGCGCGGGGATGGGGCAGGTGGGCGTAGAAAGAGGGCGTGACGCAGGAAGGGTGGGCGAGAGAACGAGAGAGGGCGGGAGGGAGAGGGAGAAGGGGTGGCAGCGCGGGTGGTGAAGTGACGAGAGCAAGAGGCAGAGCCAAAGCAGAGCGAAGCAGAAGCAAGAGAGAGCGAGAGGTCGGCCGGAGGACCTGGGTAAGGTAAGCGAGATTTGCGCGCGGGCGAGCAGCCGAGGAGCCACTCGGGGGCGGCTGCGAGGCTGGCAGCACAGCCAGAGCGGGAGACGGCAGCGGCAGCAAGCAGCGGTGGCGGCGCCGGGGGATGGGGGATGGGGGGATGGGGGGACGGGGGGGTGGGCGTGGTGGATGAATGTTTCTCTGTCGCGGCTGCCGGCGCCGCTCCTCCCTCGCCCGGTCGTTCTTCCCGTCCGTTCTTTCCGCCCGCGCGATTGCGGCGCAGGTGCGATGCGACGGAATGCTGCGAGCGCGCCTGGATGCGGCAGGCGTGCGGCGGCGAAAGGGCAGGCGCTGAGGAGGCACCGGGAGGGTCCTGCGCTGGGAAAGAGGCCAGGCGGCGGCGCGGCGGAAGGAGGGCCCTCGGCCCTTGGCCTTGCCCGGCCTGGCGCAGGCGGCCCCGGCCCTGGCCCCCGCCGGCTGACGCCGGCCAGTCGCCTGCGCGCATTGCTTTTCTTGGCGGGTGGCCCGTTCTCCGGCCGCCGCCTCCGTCTGCTGCCAGCCTCCAACAGGGCATGCTCCCCATACCGCTAGTTTCTCGAGTCTCCAGCGACGCATCGCCTTCTCGTTCGCCGTCCTAGCAGCACTTGTCGCGCCCCAATCGCGCCCGTGTCTTGGTCGCCCCAGTCCGCGTGTGATCACAGCATATAGCCAGCCGCCCGAGCGCCGCCAGCGGCTGGTCTTCCCGCTCGCCGGCCTTTTTTTCGCGGAGAACCCCGTCCATGTACCCGTCCCTTGCGCTATCCGGGCCTCTTGCCGCCGACGTGGACAAGGGGACGACGCAAAGGCGAGCACTTGCATCGACCTATATGCTGCCCGACAGTACCTAGTATAGAGCGCTTGTCCTATTTCTCTATTACTTTGCAACTGGCGAAAAAAAAATTTTCAAACCAGTTTTACAGTCCTCGCCTGTCTGGGCGCCAAACTCATCCCCGTCCTTTATCCTCGTCCGTAACACAGTAGCTCTATCCCCGAGTCACAGACCAACCAGCGCCCCATCATAGATGAAATAATAATTTGCGTACCATAGCGTCCGTCTAGCGCATACGGAGTCATTATTGACGCTGGCACATACGTAGTACGCACAATACATAGCGGACGGCTCGTGGACCTGCGCCAATGTCCGGCGCTTAAATTGAGTGTGAGACATGCGCCTCCCATCACCCAGTTGACCCAACTGCAGGCCACCCAGCCAGTTATTGGCAATGTTCTCGAAGCCCCTTCACAGAACAACGGCGTGCTCTCGTACCTTGCAGCGCAACTTCCAACTACCCAGACATCGACTCGTAAAATAAAACAGAGGAAAAGCAAAAAGAAATGCCTTCCCTTCCAAAGCTTTGCACCCACCAAAAAACAAAAAATAACAAATGAAACGAGAAATCAAGCGAAAACTTAATAGGACACCCCAGGCCCACAAGCCGATCCCAATTGGGCGCCCCCAGCACAAATGAGCCGCGCCCGGCACCCGCGCACGGACCCGCACCCATTTTCGAGACGCGGACCAATGAGCACGCGGGCCGGCCCACCCCTTCCCCCGGAGCCCCGGGCGCCTGCGCCACATGGACGCGCCACGGGCCTCGGCCAACTGGGAGGGAGGGGGTGGACGACAGAAAAGGTCCTGAAGTAAGTATGCCTCAGGTTTGTCGATGGGTGGTTTTCGAGAAGGATATAAGTATGTGGGAGGATGCGGCGGAGGTAGCGGGTGACGAGGGAGGCAAGATCGGGGATATCAGCTGTGAGACTGGCATGTACGTGCGCACATACTCCCTCCGTACGGCGTAGATGCTTACTTTGTGGCTCATAAAGCATCATACGCTGAAGGAATTCCTCCGGCCTTCGTCTTTAACATAGGTACATGCATTATGGCGCTCCCTACAACCTACTACGTAAGCTCCCGTGCTCAACTCTCTACCCGCCGAAGCCAACCCCCCCACCACCACGATCCATGATGCCTCTCACATACCCGCCCCGCCCACCCGCATGTGCACCCGCGCATGCAGTGCGCAGCACCCGCGTACGTACCCACGCGCCTCACTCGCGCGCACACCTCCATAGGAACCGCTCCCCCAACCGGACCGGACCGGCACCTTCGCGCTAAGTATCCACGCAATCGTGTTGGCTATTTAGGAAGAGAAACATTGGAATGATGCTGCATCGGCACTGGCAGCCTGGGAGGACCCCAGAGGTTCCTAATTGGGAGGGTATTTTTGGGTTCTTGGCTCGATAGCCTGGCGATGCTTGTTCTCCTACAGAAGCAAGAAGAGTGCGTCGTTGGGCGACACGAGATAAGTTCGTGTGAATTCGAGCATTGTTTCGCCTAGGTTGCGTTGGAAATGGAATGCTTCGCAGCTAAAATTTGCACTTATGCAAAAGTTTTGTAGCAAACGAGTAGATGAAGTTTCCAATCTATAGGACGTGGCAGTTCAAATTTATTGTTATTTCCTTGTCAACTACGTTAGCTAGCAATGTTTTCGTACACTATAGTGGAATACTTACCTAGAACTTCGCCGTTTCTAAGAAAATAAATATGTCCAATTAGGGCTTACACTCCACCCTGAAACATCACCAGCAGTGAATGTCGATCTTGCGAATGATGCAACATGTATGGCAAGCTGGAAATCTATCTAGTCTATAATATCAATTAGAAAAAAGACTATCCCACGTTCCGTGACGAGTTGTATTGCTATCAAGCTTGATAGGTGCTTCATGAGCCTGACTTGGCTCCTATACTAAAAAAGCGCGATAGCTTATAATGATAAAATCTAAGTCATTAGCGGAGATCTGAAGGTGCGGATATATGATTGCAGTGCTCCATTGAATGGTATTGAGGACAAGTCCAATTCTTGAACAGTTGCTCCCAATTTCGCTTCTGTTCTTTGAAATAGGCACCTTAGATCGAAACGAGGTCGGTACCTTTTTGCCTCGAGGCTGAAAGAAGAAGATAGATTCCTACGAGAATGTTCCAAACCAAGCTACAACGTGGAAGCCATATGACGTTGCCGAATCAGCCTCGCGGCATGTGGAACAGTGTAGGGCTGGACGATGGATTCAAAAGTAGATAAACTGCACATAACCACCAAAAGATTCTGGAGGCTCTTAACTGATGTAGTGAGTTGACAAAGCGCCAAGTTTGTTACAGCTGCGGGATAAACAGAAGCATTGGCTTTGGCCGAGACTTGGTGGTTCTGCTTGAGCATCTTGAGCATCGAAACCTCGTTGGATTACTGAGCGAGGTCGGTCTAATGTTTACAAAGCTACTGAGAAACTAAAGCAAGATTTAGACTTATTTTTGGTAACCGCGACGTGAAGACAGGGAGTCCGAGTTTAGGGCGACGCTACCAGTCCCACTTTACAGGCTTTACAACGAACGTGTATTGCTGTAGGTAACGGTAGGCTCGCATTATTGTATTTACAGAGGAAAGGAAAGTATATAAGAAAAGCGATTTCTATATTGCCCTTTTGTAGGGCAAGATGGAATCAGGAACGCCTACGGCGTGGTGTAGCAGGAATCGCCAACCCCGCGAAAGCACGTGATGCCGTGACAAGCGTTAAGTTGAGACCGCCAAACATTCCCGCATAAACGTACCTCCGACAAGCCTCACCAAGGAACATCTCTTAAAACAGCTCCCTCGCCGGCCAAACCGTTACTCTAGCGATATCCTCTCCTTTCCTTTGTGGCCAAGTTTCCTAAACAAAAAAATCTTCAAAATGGTACTCATCACATTTCTCCCCCTCTTAACAAAACCCCCCCGGCAACCAATGCAGCCAATGCTGACCCCATCGCAGGCGCGCAACAGCGAAAAGGCGCAGTCGATGCTGTACCGGTTCCGAGCGGCGCAGGCGGCGGACCTAGGCATCCTGGACATCTCGCGGACGCGGCGGCCCAAGCTGATCACGTCGATCGACGCGATCCCCGTGTGCGAGAAGTGGCGCGGGCAGGTGCTCAAGGAGATATCGCGCAAGGTGTCCAAGATCCAGGACCCGGCGCTGTCCGACTTCCAGGTCCGCGACCTCAACGACGACATCAACAAGCTGATGCGCGAGAAGCACATGTGGGAGGTGCAGATCCGGAATCTGGGCGGCCCGAATTATACGAGGGGGGGGCGCATGGTGGATGAGGAGGGCAGGGAGATACCCGGCGGTGGCAAGGGGTATCGATATTTTGGCCGCGCGAGAGAGTTGCCGGGTGTGAAGGAGCTGTTTGAGCAGGCGGCGCAGAAACCGGAAGAGCAGGCGGGGCCGAAGGGGGGGGAGCTGAGGGCGGAGATGAGGCGCAATGTCGATGCAATGTACTATGGCTACTTGGATGAGGAGGACGAAAAGCTGCTCGAGTATGAGAAGGGGAGGGAGAAGGAGTTGAGGGAGGATATGATAAAGGAGAAGAAGAAGGAACGCGAGCAGGAACCGCCGGTGGAGATGCCGTGGGAGGCGGACGGTGGTGGGAAGTTGCCGACGGTTGAGGAGGCTATGGATGATCTCCTGGAGCGGCGCCGTCAGAAGCTGCTCGATAAGCTTGGCTGAGGAAGCCGAGTGATCGGGGAGATGTTCTTGGCTGCTGCCGAGGGCAAGATGGGATGCATTGTGTGCTGGTCGATGGGAATCGGTTTCGATCGGAGTACAGGTGGGAGGCGTCTCGGTATATCATTGTTATTCTGTATGTTAGGGCGGGGACTAGATCGGTGAGTCGCGTAGGCTGGTCGAGATAGCTGCGTTAGGGAAATGGCCGTGCAGAACGAGCCTAGGTACCACAAAAGTCACGAAATGGCCGGCACACATGCAACAGTCATGAATTTTATACATTCTACAAAGGTTTGACCATCCGCCTTCGTTTTCGCTGGTATCGATACCGGACATACTATTCTCTAATCCTCATCCCAATTGGGGTTCGGCCCCGGCGGCTTCGGCCCACCTGCTTGCCTCGCAACGATGATCTGATCCACGCTCAGCACTGTCCTCACCGCCTCCGTGGCCAGCTTAATCGCCCAGCTCTTTGAGACTAATAGATCTAGGATGCCCTCGTCCTTGGCATCCAGGGTGCCGCTGCCATCCGAGTTCTCGATATCGACGCCCGTGCACCAGTCCTCCTCGTCATTCTCCTCGTCCTCGTCATCATCGCTGCTGCTGCTGCTGCTGCCGCTGCCCTCCGTCGCGGGCGCCGGCTTGCCCTTCTTCTGCACCGCCCCGTGCGCCGTGTACAACCGTGCCAGCACCTCGGTGGCGTCGAGCCCGGCGCTCTCGGCCAGCGTGCGCGGCACCACCTCGAACGCCTCGGCGTATTTGCGGATGGCGTACTGCGCGAGGCCGGGCGTGGTGTCTGCGTGCGCGCGGACGCGCTCGACGAGCTGCATCTCGGCGGCGCCGGCGCCGGGCACGAGGCGCGCGTCGCGCGTGATGGCCTTGACCACGTTGACGCCGTCGTCGACGGCGCGCTCCACGTCGTCGAGGGCGTTCTGCGTCGCGCCGCGGAGGACCAACGTCGCCGTGCGCGTCACCTCGGACTCCTGCCGGAAGACGGTGACGCGGTCGCCGCCGATCTCGAGCGTCTCGACCACGTCGACCGTGCCCATTTCGTCCGGCATAGGGGCGCCGAGGCGCGCGAGCGGCGTCGCGCCCACGACACGGCACAACCTACGCAACTCGAACTTGGACAGGATCTTGATGACGAGGATGCCGTAGCGGTTGAGGTAGTGGGCCGCGAGCTCGCCGACGGTGGAGCCAGCGACAATGACGCGCAGACCCGAATCGTGGAGCTCCTTGACCAAGGCCTCGACCTGGGCCTCCTCGCCCTTGGTGAAGTCGAGCATCTCCTTGGCGTTCTTGAGCAGCACCGTCCCCTTCGTCTCCGTCTGGCTGATGTCGACGGGGCACGAGAAGACGCCCACCTTGGCCTTCTTAGCCTTCTTGACCACGCCGTCCGGCTCCCTCGGGAACACCATGCCCTTGACGACCTTGCTCTGCTCCAGGCTGCCGCCCATGATCTTGACGACGCGGACGTTGTCCACGTTGAAGTTGGCCGGGTTCTTGGGCAGCACGGCGAGCACGGCGTCGGCCACCATGTCGGCCAGGATGTCCTCGGAGCCGCATTGTTTCGAGGCGATGACGGTGCGGATGGCCTTGCTGAGCTCGTCTAATGACCGCATGTCCGCGACCTTGTCGACCTCGAGGTCTGAAGGAGTCAGCACTTCCAGGACCCGCAGAAAATCGAGCAAGAAACGAATTGGGTGGGGGTGGCCACGCACCTTCCAGAGCCTTGAGCGCAAAATCTTGCGCCTTCTCGTACCCCTGCACCACGTCGCTAGTCTTGAGTCCCAGCCGGAGCAGCTCCTCGGCCTTGCGCAGCATCTCGCCCGCCAGCACGATGACCAAGTTGGTCGCGTCGCCCATCTCGGCCTCCTGCTGCTGGCTGGCCATGACGAGCAGCTTGGCCGCCGGGTGCACCACGTCCAGCTCGCGCAGGATCGTCGCCGCGTCCGACGTCAGCACCATCTTCTGCAGGTGGTTGATCACGATCTTGTTGCGCCCGTACGGCCCCAGCGACGTCTGCACCGTCTGCGCGATCGTCCGGCACGCGTCGATGTTGCGCAGCACGGCCCCATCTTCGGCGTCGTAGCTGTTTTTGCAGCCGGAGGCGGGCGGGCACGTTAGCTTCGATCATTTTTTTTGATCCGCGAAGTCTAGGACAGTGATGACTTACTTTTGGTAGCCGGGCTTGAAGAGCCCGGCGTTTGGAGCACTCGGTATTGAGAGAGACATGATTGTTAAGCCCAGAGCAGGGTTGCGGTCGAGGCGGTGGGGGTGTTCGCGAGGAGCTGGTCCGACGGGCGGGGAGTAAGTGGTTGGAGTCGCGAAATTCGACGCGTTTCTGCCGCTTCTGGCCGCCTTGCCAACTGCCTGCCAAGATGTCTAAGCTCACCCACCAGCAGTCCCATCTCGTTGGACTGCGTGATTCAACTCAGGCATACCTTGGCGACTTAAGAAAAAGGCTGCCATTCATGTCGTGCCCCATACATCACTGCAGTTCACCGCATACCACGCTCGAATCCCAATTTCAAATCATCCTCATTGCCCTCACTACAGCTCTACCAGCCCATACCCATCAACCTAACCAACCCACACACTCATCTGATCGTCCAATATGCCTAAAAGAGCAAGCCGCAATACAACCAAGGAGGAAACAAAAAAAAAAAAATTAGTTTAACACAACGCAGTCTGACCCTATCCTCCCTCTTCCCTGCAATACGCATGCGGACGTTCTAATCCCTCCGCTCCATGGCTCCTCGCCTACAAGCAAACCGCAAAACTCACAAGCAACTAAGTAAGCAAAACAATGAATGCAATCTCAGGGAACGAGTGTGGTG
>MU001683.1:75261-125006 GCA_010093515.1 Lineolata rhizophorae | reverse complement strand
CACGCTAGGTACCTGAACCCTTAGACTCTGTGCGGCCCCCCCTAGCAGGGAGGGGGAAAGGACCAGAAATGACCGTGGGTGTCTCTCTCTAGGCAAACAGCAAGCAAACCAAACGCAGAAAAAAAAAATAAAACCAGCAAAACTAACTACGAGTACAGCCATAGACGGGGGTGGGTGGGGGGCGCAGGCAAAGAGAAAAAAAACAAGAGCAGACTTGCCGGACTTGTCGCCAGCGAGATGGTATACACTGCGAACAGAGCGCGTGGAGGCCTGATTTTGTCGGCGGCGCAAAGGAGACGGTGAAGCGGATAGCCTTGCATGCAACAGAGGTGGAAGGAGGTAGGATAGACAGGGGGATGGGAGTTCCAACACCGAGTCACCAAGGATGACAAGGAAAACGCAATGATATTCAGCAGCAAAGAGCTCAATTCAAGAGGAGACTATTAAGGAGAAGAAGGATTCCGTCATGAGTGGGTTCGGTTGGCATGATTACAGGTGCCAAAAGCCAAGCCGAACTGAGCAAGCAATTAAAACGCACTAGCAGCAATAAACAGAGGATTAAGACAAGAAGCGCACACAAGGAAACTCGTGACCGGGGGACTGGATGACTGGCAAAAGGGAAGATGTAAGCAAGGAGGCCAAAACAGCAAAACAAAAAAAAAAAAAAACAAAAAAAAAAAAAAGAAAAAAGAAAAAAGCCAACAAGCCAAGAATACAAGGACAAAATAAAAGAGAGGAAGATAAGAGAAAGGAGAATCGGCTCAAGGTAAGGCCATGGAATGGAATGAACCCCAAGAAATTACTACGACCCAGCCAGAAAGTATCGCAAAGCTTTTTATCTAATAAGCACCCCGCCCCAAAAGCGCGCTCACCATCACCCATAGTTCATCATCCAACCCTCTACCCCACATTCCCATGCGCCGCCTCCATCTCCGTCTGCACCTGCCACTGCCCCTGATCGTTCCCCACCGTCCGCCTCGAGCGCGCCGACGCCGCGTTCTGCGCGTGGCTCCTGGCCGGCTGGGTCTGGGCGGGGCCGTGATTGTGACTGTGATGGTGATGGCGGCCGCCTCTCGCCAGCGTCGCGACGTCGTGTTTGCCTGTCGCCCTCGACGTATTAGCTCCATCGCCAGCGGCCGACGACCAGAAAACCAGTCCCCAAGGAAGACACGGGGGAAGAGCGGGCCAAAAGGAAAGAGAAAAAAAAAAGAAAAAAAAAACCTCACCATCACAGCAAGCCCGCACGTTCTCCAACCGATCCGCCTCCCGCTCCTGCTGCTCCATGACCTGGCGCAAGTCCTCCGCCGAATCGTGCACCACCTGCGCGTTATAAATGCCACCCCCGGCACCTCCCGCCGCAGGCCCCCCCTCCTGCACGCCGTCCGCCGTCCCCGCCCCACCCCCCCCGATCCCCAAGCTCAACCGGCTCCTCCTCCCCACAAACGAGCCCCTCAACGAGCTCGTCAAGCTGCTCAGCCTCCCCGACATGCTACTCGACGCGCCCTGCGCCCTCGCGCGGTCCTGCTCCGCCGCCATCGTCGACGTCGTCGTCGTCGGCGTCGTCGTCGTCGTCGTCATCGCCGCAGCGGCCGGCGGCGGCGCCGACGCCGCTCCCCCGCCCGACTGGTACGACTCCCCCCGGCGCGGCGTCGGCGCCAGCGTCGGGATCCGGTACGGCGACTCGGTGCGCGTGGTGCGCGAGTTGTACGACGAGAGGGACGCGCGCGAGCGGCCCGTGTTGCGGGATGCGGAGCGGGGGTAGGCCTGCGGGTTGAACTCGTCGACGTCGGCGGCGGTGATGTTGTTGGCGTTGGCGGCATTTGCGGCGCCGGCACCGGCACCGGCGGCGCTGGGGGCGTGCGCCGCCATGGTCGCGGTGGTGATGGTGGCAGACTGCGGGCCGCCACCCCCCTCCGTCAGGTCCGCGTCCGACTCGCCGGCCGCCGACGACGTTCGCAGTAGCAGGTACGACAGCGCGTTGAACCACGTCTCGTGGCGCTGGCCGGTGGTGGCGGTGAACTTGACGGAGCGACCCGGCGTGACGACCACGAGGCTCTTTCTGTGCAAGCCCGGCGGCATCGGATTGTCGTCGGTGATGACGCGCACGGCCTCGATGGCGACCGACTTGGCCTTGAGCTGGGCCCGCCCCGCCGTGCTCGGGTCCTGCTCGCTCCAGTACAGCGTGCGCGTGTACGGGTGCACCCAGAAGAAGCGGCGATGGCGGTTCTCCGACATCTCGCCGCGGCCGCCGGCCCGACGCGTGTACTTCCACAGGAACTCGCCGATCATGGTCTGCGTGATGGCCTGGATCATGCGCGGGTCCGTCGAGGGCCCGCCGTCGTACCCCGTCGGCGCTAGCGCGTTGTGCCCGATGTTGAACCGGTGGTCCAGCTCCGACGCGAACGACGACACCGACGACCGCCGCGTTATGGGCGTCGACACCTCGCTGCGCGCCGTGTTGGCCGTGCCGGCCCGCGGCCGCGGCGTCACGCTGCCCTTGGGGCTCTGCACGATGGCGATACCGCCGCTCGGCGTGCGCGGCCGCTGGATCTGGGGCGTCTTGTACGCCGACGCCGGCATCGTGGGCGGGCCCATGGCCCCTCGCTGCGGCTGCGGCTGCGGCTCCGGCTCTTGGATCTGTGGCTGCTGTGGCTGCTGCTGTGGCTGTTGCTGTTGCTGTTGCGGCTGGGCCTGCGCCATAGCCAGCGCAGGCGCGACGCCCACCTTCTGTGCCGCCGCGGCAATGACCTGCTTATGATCGGGCGGCAGCGGCGGCGGCGATGCCGCCCTGCCGCTCCGGGCGCTGCCCGCGCTTCCAGGCCTGCGGGCCGCCCCGGCCGAACCAGGCCTCTTGGGGCTGCCGGGCGACAAGGGCCGGGTCGGCGATCGGGACGGCGACGAGCTGGACGGCCGGCCCGGCGTCGTGGCGAGCGGCAGCGGCGGCAGCGGCGTCTTGGACTTGATGAGCCGCTCCATCTCGGCGCCCGACATGAGCGTCTGCGTGCCCTCGTCCGACACGGCCGCGCGCTTGGCCGCCGCGTCGAGCATTTCCTTCGAGCCAGACTCTTCTTTGCCCATTGGCACGGCCGCAACGCCCGCATTCGTGTCCACCGGCCTAAACGGCACACGCCCGCCATCCTCCCTGTCCGTCACATCGTTCTCCGCGTCAGCATGCGCTGCCTTCGGCGGCTGGCTCGTCTCGTCCTCGGCGATGACCGGCCCAGTGTCCTGCGACGCCCGATGGCCCCCCAGACCTAGCACCGAGCTGAAGAAGCCGCGGCGCGACTTGGGCGTCGTGTCCTGCGCCGCCGAGGCCTCGGCTTCGGGCCTCGAGGCGCGACGGGCCGTTGGCGGCCGCGACGGAGTTTCTGCCGCAGCCGCAGGAACGAGGGCGGGCGGCGGCTCGACCGGCTCGATAGCCTCGCTCGAGATCGTCGAGAAGGACATCGGTGGCGGTGGCAGTGGTTGTCGGTGCTGCTGTTCCGCCGCAGGCATGTGATCATGCGGCTCCATATCCTGCGCAGCGATGCCCGAGAACGCAAGGACGGGTTGCGGCTCCTGTTGCGTAGCTGCCACTGTTGCTGGCGGTGACGACGGCGGTGACGGCGATGACGACTGTGGCAGCGCCGCCTTCTGCGCCTTGGGTGTGTGGACCGGCGTGACGTGCTGCGACGAGATGGCCGAGAAGTGCAGCGGCGGGACAGGGAACTGGTCGAGCGTGGACGCGTCGTCCGTCTCGGTGGGCTCCACGTTCATTTCGGCAATGGTGGAGAAGTCTAGTTTCGGCGGAGGAGGAGCGGCAGCGGCGGCAGCGGCGGCAGTGGTGGCAGAAGTAGCGGTAGCATCAGTAGCAACCTCTCGCTCATCTCCCACGGCCTCCCGCGCAACCGGGCTCTCCGCCGCACCAGCCCGCCCATCCAACCCAACCGTAGTGACATCCGACATGGGCGACGCCGACTCGGCGCCCTCCCTCAGGCCCACCCCAGCCCCCTCCGGCACCCACGGCTCCGTCATCACCCCCGCCTCCACCATCACCAAGCCCCTCCTCTTCCTCTCGCTCCTCTCCGCGCTCCGCTCCGCGCTCGCCCCCCTCGAGAACCGCCCCAGCGGCGACGCCGGCGACACGCTCTTCCCGAACCGCTCCCGGGGCGACAACAGCGCGCCCGACCCCGGCCCGCTCCGCGGCGTCCCCGGCCCGGCCGCCTCGCTCCCCGCCTCGTCCTCCACCTCCTCGTCCGCGCCCTCGTCCTCGTCCTCGTCATCCTCATCCCCAGACAAATTGCCCAGCTCCGCGAACAGCGACCGCGCCTGCGCGCCTCCTCCCGGCCCCGCCCCCGCAGCAGGCGTGTTCCGGCTGCTCCCCGCGCCCGCCCCGGCCCCGACCGAGCTAGCCGGCGAGTCGCGCGTCGCCGTGACCGGACTGCTTCCCAGGGCGTCGCCGTGGGCCGCGCCGCCGGGCGTGGACCGCGCCGCTCGCTCACGGCGCGCCGACGAGCCGGGCGTCCCGCTGCCGCTGCGGCGCCGGCCGCCGCCGCCGCCGCCGCCGCCGCCGCCGCCGCCGCCGACGCGCAGCCGGTACCGCGGATGAGCGGTGCGGACGGGCGTGCGCGCGCTGTCGCCCGCGTCGCCGGCGTCGTCCTCGCCGGCGCCGAACAGCGGCTCGTCGGCCGAGGTGCTGGCGGTGCTCTGGAACGAGCTGCGGTCGCGCGGGTGGCGGCCGATGGCGGCGGCGGGGGCGGCGCGGCGCGACGTCGCGGGCCCGCCGGGGGCGGCTGCGCTCTCCGTCTCCGTCAGATCGCCGCTGCTGGTGTCATCGTCGGCGGCGGTGGCGTCGTCGTCGCCGTCGAGCGTCTCGGCGCCCGTCTGGAACGCCTCCGTTTCGGTCGCGGTGCCGCCGTCGCGCTCGCGCTCGTTGGCCGTCTCGAACGCCGCGTCCGAGTGCTCCGTCGCCGTCTCGAACGCCTCGTTCGACGTATCCGCCGAGTCGGTGGCCGCGCCACCGGCAGCAGCGGTGGTGGTGGTGATGGTTGCGTTGGTGTTGGCGGTGATGGCGCGCAAGGGGGGGCCGGCCCGGCCGCGCGGACGCCCCGCCGCCGCGGCGCGGCTCGGGCTCTCCTCGCCGTCGTGGTCCTCCCAGTCCGGCTCGTCGTCCATCAGGACGACCTCGTCGCGGCCCTCTCTCGCCGCGCCGAGGCGGTCAGCCCGCTTGCCCGCCTGGCCCTTGTCGCGCTCGTCCTTGGCGAAGGTGTGGGAGCGCCGCTTCCTGCCGGCGGAGCCGGCCGGGCCGCCGGCGCCGACGAGGTCCCCCCCTCGCCGCAGCTCGAGCTCGTCCCGCGCGTCCTGCAGCATGCGCTTCAGCTCGAGCTTCTCCGTCTTCTCGCGGTGGATGTTGTTCTTGAGGTTCTGGATCATGCGGTGGGCGTGGTGCAGGCTCGACTTGAGCGTCTCCGTCTCGAGCGCGCCGTGGCGCGCCGGCGTCGCGCCCTGCTTGCTCGGGCTCGGCGGCGGGCTGTGCTCGGGCGTCGCCCGGCCGTCGTCGGCCGCGTCCGAGTCCGACTGGCCGGCGCCGCCCGCGCCCGCGCCCGCCTCGTCCTGCCGCAGCCGGTAGGCCACGGCCCGGGCGAGCTCGGCGTTCTGCGCGCCCAGCTCCTCGATCTTGCGCTGGAGGGCGCCGCGCTCGGCGTCGGCGAAGGCGACGCTGCGGCGCAGGCCGTTGGCCTCGGCCTCGTGGTGCTTCTTGGCGGCGGCGTGGTCGTCGCCGAGCCTGCCGTGGGCCTGCCTGAGCTCCTCGAAGTCGCGCTCGAGGGCGGCCTTGCCCGCCTTGGCGGCGCCGAGCGCCTGCGCAAGCCGCGTCTCCTTGTCGGCCGCCTCCTTCTGGGCCGCGAGCAGGTCGTGCACCTGCGTCTCGAGGCTCCAGTTCTCGTCCTTGTACCGCTGCTCGCTCTCGTCGAGGGCGCGGAGGCGCTGCGCGAACCCCTGGACCTCCACCTCGAGCTGCGAGCCGTGCAGGTTGGCGCGCCGCAGCGCCTCGTCCTTGTCCGCCAGCACCGCCTGCAGCTCGCGTATCTGCGCCAGCAGCGAGCTGCTGATCTCCGTCGCCAGCTTGATGTCCTGCACGCGGCTCGGCTGCTGGTTGCGCTGCCTGCGGCTCGGCACGCTGACCTTGGACGGCGAGTGCGCCGCCTGGCGCTCGAAGACGGACGTTGGCGCCGCCTCGGCGTCCGACCCGCCGCCGCCGCCGCCGCCCGCGGCCGACTCGCCGCTGGGCACCCGCGACTTGGGCAGGAACGCGCGCGCCGTCTCGCGCCCGACCTCGTTGACCTCGCGCTCCAGGTCGACCAGTTTCTGGCGGAGCTCGGGGCCGATGGCCTCGGCGCCTCGATCCCCGGCCCCGGTCCCGGCTCCGGCGTCGTCGGCATCGCCGTTGTCGTCGTCATCGGCGGCGGTGGCAGCCTCGCCGTTGGCGGCCACGGGTTCGGCGCGCAGCTGCTCGAGGTCGCGCAAGCGGTCGCCCAGCTGGCGACGCTGGTCGACCAGCACGGTGCCGAGCCGCGACGCCTCGTGCAGGCGGCGCTCCGTCTCGGCGAGGTGGGCCTCGAGGGCGCGGCGCGTCTGCGCGGGCGAGGAGCCGGCCGCGAAGAGCGAGGCCGACAGCGAGCTCGCGTCGAGGGCCGAGTAGCGCGTGCGGGCATGTTGTTGTTGTTGATGTTGTTGATGTTGGAGTTGCTGTTGTTGCTGCTGCTGTTGCTGTGGCGGCGGGAACGAGATGTTGTCGCCGATGGGCGAGGTCGAGCGCGCGTGCGGGTCGGAGGGGGTGGAGGACGAGGGGGCGGTGAGGAAGGGGTCGTCGAGGCCACTGGTGGGCGCACCGCCGCCGCCGCCGCCGCCGCTCGGAGGCGGTAGGTTCGTCGCTGCTGCCGTGGTCGCCATGACTAGCTGCGTCTGCGTTCGCCGCTGCCTACGAGGCCATTAACGCGCCGTAGAAACGAGCGGTTCGGATGCAGGTGGCGCGCGGTCGAGGGGTCGCGTGTTGGGAAGTCGGAAGTTGAGGCGGCCGGTGCCAAGCCCGGCGACGGGGTTCGCGCGCTGGTCCTCGCGGGCGTGGCGGCCAAGCGATTGCAGGAGTCGGAGGGGCTTGCCGGCGCAGGGCCCGCCGTCAAGTAGCAAGTAGTATGAGGCAGGCGAAGGAAACAAACGAAGGCAGAGGTGAACAGGCCCTGGCGGCGATGGTTGTCTGGGGAAGGAAAAAGACCGATGGGAGGCGGGAGGGTGTTTGTGGTCGAGCGCGAAGCGCGGCGGATTGGCGGAGCAGCCGGCGATCGATTCGACGTCGGCGGCTGCGAATGATGCGCGGCGGGTCGGCAGCCGCGGCGCGTCAGAGGTCCACTTTGGCGGTATACGACTCCTAGTCAGATCTTGTTCCTCTAGTTTTGCTTTGGCTCCCTCGTCGGAAATGGGGAGGGCGTGATGTGCGACGACGCGCCGGCAGGACAAAAGGGCGCGCCTGTCCGGGGTTGCGTTAGGCGAGGGCGGGAGCAAAACGAGCGGAATGCAGCCAGGGGGGGTGCCAGGGCAAGAAAAGCAGGGCGTGGCGCGCGATTTGTGTGCTCGGGGAGCGCCCGGCGGCTTTGTTGTTTTGGGCCCAGGGCGACGACGAAAATGGCGACGAGGGACGAGCGACGAGGGACGAGGGACGGGGGAGGTCGGCGCCGAGTCGCTTGCTCGGCCCAAGGCCTCGAGTCCGGCCCGCTCACCCCCACCACGCACCGCCGCAACACCACGCCAACCAAGCACTCACCTCGCCGGGCCAAACAGTCGTCTCCTTCACCCCCTCGCCCACGCACCGCCGCGGCAGCGCTCGGCTAGCGCGCGTCGGCCGCACGCCGCGGCCCCTCCGTCGCCGTGGTTCGCCGCGTCGGCCTCCCAGGCGGGAGCCCCTCTCGTCCGGAGCCTGCGTATGCACTACTACGTAGCGCGCACGTAGTAGCTGTTCGTTCTCTGGGCCCGGGCAGTGCGCTCCTGACAACTCGCAGCCGCCGCGAGGGTGAGGAGGGATCGGCAACGTGCTCCCGGCAGGGCGCCCCCCGAGACGTGCAGACGCGTGGCCGAGGGAGAGCAAACCCGGACCCGGTGGGCGGTGGTCTGGCAGCCCGTCTTTCCAGACGGGATGGATGGATAGATGGAGGGGAGGGCCAGTTGGTGGTGGTGGTGGTGGTGGTGGTGGTGGTGGAGTTGGCACGCGTGGGCCGAAAAAGAGGGGAGGGGGACGCGGAAGGCGGAGATCAACAGCGCATCATGCGCCGGCCCAGCATGCAAACCGCAAAAGGGAAAGAAACGGCCCACAGAGCGACGGGCCGGAAGGTAAGAACGAAGTAAAGTTAAGCAAGCAAGTCGGTCAAACAACTAGCGTTACTTTCCCTTTTCTTTTCTTTCCTTTTCCTTTCTCTCTCTCACAACCGAAAAGGAAGATGGGAGCCCTCGGAGCGCCCTCGTACTAAGATTCCATGACGGACCCCTCCTGTTTCTACCTGGTACGTACTACGTACTACGTACATCTTTGGCGGTGTTTATGTTTATGCTGCACACGTACCAGGCGCCCCGTGCACGCATGCGCGCTTGCGGACCCGTGTCGACCAAGTGGCCGCGCCGGTTATTGGCCGCGCCGGCGCCTGCGAAATTGTGTTTGTTGTTGCTGCCGCCACATCCTGGTCTCGCGCCTACCGTGTGCGCGGTCACGTGCTTGTCCATGCCACATGCCTACTGCGTGCTACGTACACCCCCCCGGGGACTTTGGAAGACGCGGATGGAGTTTAACAGGATCGAGTCCATTGCCCCAAATGGCCGTAGACGAAAATAAATCAAAAATTTAAAACGCATTGGAGCGAATTAAACCTCACCCGGCGCAGCGTACCGCTTCTCCCCCACCCAGAGAAATCCGCGCCAAGCCCGGGTAGCCTGAGCTCTCCCGTCCCCCGGCGCCGAACCTCCGGCGCACGGATCCTCAGCAGCTTTCAAACCCACCACCGACCACTGCCACCAAGCCCATCATCCATCATCCCGATCCAATCAGGCATACGATTGCGCCGCAACACATCTCCCGGACGACCCCCTTCCTCATCCTCAACCGCGTTCAAAACCCCACCATTCTTGATGCCCCAGCCCGACCCTCCGTAACGCCCGCGCCCCGCCAATACCCCCCTTCCCTCGGAGGGGCCAAAGTCGCACCACCCAGCCTCCGCCTCGAACCCCAGCAGCAGCAGCAGCATTAGCAGCAGCAGCAGCAGCAGCAGCAGCAGCAGCAGCAGCAGCCGCGCACCAGGCAAGCCCGGCCCGACAGCCCCGCAATGCGCCGCAGCGCGCTGCCGGCGCCGTCGCGCGCCGCGCTGGTCTTCCTGCGCGAGGCGGCGCTGTACGGCGGGCTGGGCGCCGCGGCCGGCGGCGCGCTGCTGGCGGCCGAGGAGCGCCGCCGCCGCCGCGCCGCCGCCGCGCTGGAGCGCCTGCTGCGCAATCGCCGGGCGCTCGAGGCGCATCCGCGGTGGGTGGGGGGGCAGCGGGGGCAGCAGCAGGGTGGGGCGGCGGGAGGGACGGTGGAAAGGGATTGGGTGTATGTGTTGAGGCATCTGGGCGAGCTGGAGGAGGGGGAGATTGCGGAGAGGGTGGAGGCGTATCTGAGGGGGAGGAGGGAGAGGAAGAGGAAGGGGGAGCGGAGGGCGGACGAGGACGGAGGGGGTGGCGAGAAGGAGCTTGGTAGGAGGGGCGGAGAGAGGAAGGTGGGCAAGAAGCTGTCGGAGAATTTTTTCACGGGCGAGCTGCTGAGGTGTATGGCTGGCGGTGCTGCTGGTGGTAGTAACAGTAATAGAGATGGTGCGGCGGCGCAGCGGCCAACTCCTCACTCCAAGAACGACAGGCCACGGCACGAGGCGAAAACTGCGGAATCGTCTCGGCAGTCTCCATCCGGAGATCCGCCGGCAGCTGCGCGCGTCAAGAGCAGCTGCACGCCCGCGCTCGATCCCAAAGCCACCAGGCTATCGACCAGCTTCTTCACCGACGCCTACGCCAAGCAGCAACAACACCGGCCCGAATGGCGCAGCCGGTTCCTCGGCCCCGCCGACGCGGTCGACACCAAAATCGACATCCAGGACTACTTCCGCAACGTCTCGGTCGCGCTCGATCCGGATCCGCCGGCCACCGCCGCCTCTGCCGCCGAGCAGGAAGACGGTTCTCGAGCTCTGCCCGCCGACGACGCGACCGATCGAACCGTCAATGCTTCTCCGCCGACGGCGACGACCGCATCCTCGGCCCCGCGGCGCTCCGAATCCACCGCACGCCCGTCCGCGTCGACCGCCCAGTTCCGCCGCACCTTGGTCACGCTCTCGGCGCCCTCGCCACGTCGGCACAGCGACAACCACCGGGCCGCCTCCGCATCGTCCCGCCGCCGCGCCTTCGCCCACCTCAGCACTGCCCAGGTCTCGAGCGCCGTCAAGCCGGCTGGCGAGCACGTGCCCGACTTTCACGTCAGGACTGACGTCGTGGAGATGAATTTGCTGCCGCTGCCGAAGCAGCAGCCCGCACAGCGCCAGCATCAGCATCAGCATCAGCATCAGCATCGATACCAGCGCTGCATAGGCGAGGACGAGGCTTCCAGGGGCGGCGAGGAAGAAGAAGGAGCGCTTGAAGACACTGTACGCGCGAGGTTGCGGCAGCATTGCGTGCGCGGAAATCGCGAGGCGTGTCTGAAGGAGTTTGCGGCATTTGCTCGGCCGCGGATAAAAGGGTCGGAAGTGAGCGAGGCGGATCTGGGGACCGAGAAGGACACGATGACTGGGGAGGAATTTGACGAATTTGTCAAGGCAAGCGGGGTGAGAGACGCTGTGGGTGTGTTTCTTGAGTTATTCAAGCCCAAGGAAAGGGTCGAGCTCGTGCACGAGGAGGAGAGGCAGCAACGGTCCGGCGCTCGGCCAGGCAGCAACCCGGTCGCGAGCGCTCTGCTGACCGCGGCAATCGACACGGGCGCCTTGTCCGAGGCCCGCACGCTGTGGAACTGGATGCTCGACGCCGGGCCTCCCCTCTCGCCGACGGACCTCCACTCGTCGTTTCCGCGCCTCCTGGACGCCGAAGCGCGGCATGCTGGCCCCGCGGCCGCGCTCGACCTGTTCGGCACCACCATCGCCACGAACGAAGCCGCCGCCGCGGCGCTCGACGCCGACGCCGACGCTGACATCGCCGCCTTCACACGCCTCTTCAAGGCTGCAGCCGCCGCAGCCGCCGGGCCCCCGCCCGACATACCCTGGCCCGACGCGCTACGCTGTGGCCGTCTGCACACGGCATGGATGGCGGCCGTCGTGGGGCGCGCCTGCGCCGTCGTGGCGTCGACGGCCGACCAGGCCGCGCTCCGCGGCGCCGCGGCGCTCGTCCGCTCCGCGCTGCGCGAGGCGCAGGGCCGGGCGGGCCGTCGGGCCTGGGGCGCCGAGGCGGGCGCGCTCGCCGACGCGCTCGTCGTGGCGGCCGTGCGGAGCCGGCGCCAGCGGGTCATCGACGAGGCGGTCGGGCTGGACGAGTGGGTGGCGAGGAGGGCGGGACGGGCGCCCGGGATGGGGCTGCTGAGGGGCGCGTGGGAGACGGGGAATTTTGCGGTTTTGAGGAGGGGGGTGGTGGATGGGGCGGTGAGGCGGGTGGGGTGGCAGAGGGAGTTGGTGGCTGTGGTTACTGGCGGTGGAGATGCCGGTGAATGCTTCTCGAGCAAAGGGTGGAATAGGCTCGTCGGCGTAGACTGGGCGGCATTCCAGCACGTGAATCGGCTTCGGGACATTTTCACCAGTGTGGCTAATACGACGTGGTCCAAGGAGGTGGCAAGAACCGCCCACCTTGCCGCCATGTACTTTTCGACCTTCACGGCCGACGGAGCGGAAGTTGCTAGCGACTTTGCACACGTTGCCGAGAAGCATTTCGATGGCTTCAAGTCTACCGGACGTGGCATGGTGACGCTTATGGAGCAGGTGCACGCCGATGCTGCCATGTCGCTTGCTCCAAAGTGGACCATCGTCAAGACCATGCTCGACCACATGAAGACGTGCGACATGTTCAGCCAGACCGCCAGCTACGCCTTCTCTCGGCGGATAGTGCCCCGGTTCTGCGCCGAGCACGGCTATCGTGAGGTGGTGCTCTTTGCCAAGCGGGCCGTTGACCGAGGCTTCGCGCCTGACCAGTACGCCCTCGACGCCATGCTAGACGCCTTCGTGCGCGACGGCGAGGTCAAGGCCATCTACAACCTGGTGCGGTACCTGCGGGCGCGCGGCTTCGGCTCGCTGCGCGTCGACGCGCGCTCCGTGCTCGTCATGGCGACGCGCTTCTACACCGACCACGCGCCCTCGCACCTGCTGCTCGACCGCATCTGGGGCTGGCTCGCTACGCCCGACGCCGAGTTCCACACGCGCGACCTCGCGCTGCTGACGCGGCGCGCGCTCGCGCGCGACCTGCGCAAGGCGGTCCGCAGCAAGGAGCTGCGCGCGCTGTGGGAGGAGGGCGCCATGAGGAGGCTGGCCAAGGTGGACGGGCACGTTGCCAGGTGCCCGCCGGCGCCGCCAGGTTTCGAGGCCGGCGGGCTGCGGGGCCATACGGTTGTTGCTGCTGCCGACAATGCTACTACGACCAGCTCCGCCCCCGGCGGGCAAGGACGCAAGCAGGTTGTCGGTTCGCGTCCGTCCTCGTCGTCCTCGCCGCAGAAGCAGAGGGCCATAACGGACCTACTAATCGCGTGCGCCATGCGCGACTCCGAGGCCGCGGACCGCATCTACTCGCAGCACTTCGACCACGCGCCCTCGGCAGAAGAGGCCAAGCCTAGGGCCACTGGAGACGAGGGCGACGACAACGGCGGCATAAACGCAAGAGTCAACGGATTATCCGTCAGCGCTCTTCAGGCTAGACTGGCCATGAGCCTCAAGAATGGTGACGCCGACTCCACGCACGCCACCCTCGCCGAGGCCGAGCG
The DNA here is from genome assembly GCA_010093515.1 of Lineolata rhizophorae. Lineage (NCBI taxonomy): Eukaryota > Fungi > Ascomycota > Dothideomycetes > Lineolatales > Lineolataceae > Lineolata > Lineolata rhizophorae. Next base: position 112,018 of record MU001683.1, on the reverse strand, counting down.
CCGCGGCATCCGTCGCAGCGCGCTCGTGCCCATCCTAACCATCCAGCGGGCGCGCGAGGCCCAGCACCTCTCCCTAACCGAGCTACAGTCCATGCTACAGGACTACTATGACTACATGCTCGAGGCGGGCGGCGGCGGCGGCAACGGCGGCGCAGACCAGCTAGGCGTCCCGACGCACTACGCCATCGTGACGGCGGCGTCGGAGCTGGTCAACCACGGCCGCGCGGCTGACGCCGTCGTCCTGCTGCGCGCCCTGCACGACTCGCCCTGGGCCCGCCTCTGCCCGCTCTCCTCGGAGGTGTACGCCGTGCTGATGCGGGCGTACGCGCGCGCGCGCGACCCGCACGGCGTCGCGTGGACGGTGCGGCAGGTGCTCGGCGCCGCCGCCGACGCGGCAGACGGGGACGGAGAGCGGCCCGGCGCCCTGCGCGGGAGCATGTTCGTCTCGCGCGAGTTCGTGTGGGAGTTGAAGCGGGTGAAAGGGACGATGAGGCGGGGGCTGGAGAAGAGGGGCGCGCGGAGCGGAGCCGGGGAAGGGCAGGAAACCCCCGCGCCGGGCTACGACGTCGTAGACATGCTGGAGCGGTGGCACGCGGTGGCGCGGCGGCGCGCCGTCGAGCAGTTCAAGTACGTGCGCCGGCTGGGCGGCGACATCGCGCGCGTGGCGGTATGGTTGCGCGTGTGCGACGACGCGGCGGCCGCGGCGGCGCGCGAGGGCGCCCCCATCTCGCGCGACAGGTGCAAGGGCGGCCTGCCGGGCTTGCCCCAGCCGCGGCAGTTCCGGTTCGTGGTCAGGGGCTGGAGGCCGAGGACGCAGCCGGCGGGGAAGTATCGGCTGGATTCGGGCGTGAATTTGCGGAAGCTGAGGGAGCGGAGGTGGACGAGGGGACGGGTGGGGGAGGGCGGGCAGCCGGGGGGTTGAGGAGAGGGATGTAGAATTTGTTGTGCATATGTAGGGATGTGTGTATATATCTACTACTATCATTTAGATGCCTGTATGGCGGGACGAAATTCCACATCTGTGTATGATTACTTTGGGATTTGGTTACTAGCAAGTAGGATAGTCAACTTTGGCCGTTGAGAAAGCTCCACTAGAATCTGGCTTGGCAGTAGTAGACAGCACAATGTGGACACTATATTGGCCATTCATTTACTATTCGAGCTCTGCTTCTGCTGTTGCTCCTGTTCTGCCTTGTCGATCTGCTTCAGCACAAACGCGATGGTCGCGTCTCGAGCCTTTTCCAGCTTCTTCAGAACAGCAAGAGACATGCTTTCGTAGTTAGGCTGCTGCTTTTTCGGCATGCCGCCACTACTCTCTCCGCCCTCATTCCTCACATCCTCGCTACCGCCGCCACCTGTCCTCCTCTCACCATCCCCCTCTTCACCCTTCGTCCCCTTCCCAACCCCCTGCTGCTTCTCGGCCAACAACCCCCTCAACACCTCCACACTCCTATCCCTCTCCCGCAACACGCCAACCAACTCCCTCCTCTCCCCATCCTCCCTCTCAGCCCTCCTCCTCTTCGCCTCCGGCCCCTCCCCCCCCTCCTCCTCCCCGCCCCCCCCACCACCGCCATCCACCAACGCCCGCAACCGCTCCCCGCGCCGCCACTCCCGCACCGCCTCCCGCGCGCACGCCTCCATGTGCGCGAACCGCGCCGGCCCCAGCAGCACGCCGCCGTACCACCGCCCCACGACGACGCACCCCTCGGCGCCCAGCTCCGCCAGCACGCGCCCGACCCGCCGCCCGCCGCCCTTCTCGCCGTCGTCGTCGTGGCCCGTCGCGTACCGCGCCGCCGGCGCGCCGCCCTGCTGCTCCTGCTGCGCGGGCCGAGAACCGCCCGCTGCGCCGCTGCCTTGGTTGCTGCTGCTGCTGCTGCTGCTGCTGCTGCTGCTGCTGCTGCGGGCGGCGGAGCTGGTCGGCGCGAGCGCGAGCGTGGTCTGCGTGGCGCCGGCGCGGCGACGCCACCCGGCGATGCGGTGGGTCGCGCTTGCGACGGCCGGGTGGGATTGGAGGGTTTGGTGGGTGGATGTGGGGGAGTAGATGGCGATGAAGGTGGAGGCGCGGTCGTGGATGGGTGGGGAGGTGGCGATGGCTGGGGTGGGCGGAGAGGTGGTGGTGGTGGTGGTGGTGGTGGTAGGTGGAGAGCGCGCGCGTTTGCGGGACATCGGTCAGTGCGGTTGGTTTGGTTTGGTGGTGGGTGATAGCGGGAGCTGAGGAAGAGGTGAGTGGTATGGAACGCGGAGAGTGGAAGATTCGGTAAGTGAGGCGACGATCGGCCGGCCGATGGGACGATGCGAGCTCGCGGAGCGTCAAGGCTACTTTGAGGCGTAAAACAGGCTGCCAAATGCCGTCTACAACATGCGTAATCTCCGTAATCTGCTTGACATTGAATTAGTTGAGCGGTCAATATCGCTTCTAGCTTACTTTTAGGCGTACGACGCAATATACCACATGAAGCGTGACGCACGACCATTCGCAGGGGTTATGGGGCAATTTAGATAACTACCTCAACTTTTGACAATAGTACAAAAACCTTGCGCAAATATGCAAATGCTCGCCTTATAACAGTTGACAACAGGCCATTTAACTTTTGTCACACCACCACACTATAATCAGAAGGATGTCTCTGCTACCGTCATGAAGCGCCGAGGTTGAAGGGAACTCAAAGATCCACTTGCATCACTGTAGTCCCCAGTCAACTGATAAAACACAGCTCAAACACTTGCAGGACCTTTCGTGCGTCGAACTTCTCCCAGAGCAAATCGCTCTATACCATCAGTGTGTTAAGTATTTGGATCGATTATCCGGATTCTGTGGATTCCACGCGATCTGGATCCATGTACAAGCTCCATGGAATCTACTAGATTGTAAAAATTTAAGGCGCCTTACCTGATGGAACGAGGCCTTGACCCACGGATGCCTTTATTTGTCGATCTTCGCGCAAGTTGCCTACCCTTTCGTGCGGCGTCCCCTTAGGTCGTGCACCTTATTATTAGCTGTGGAATAGTAAAGCACGTTGGCATAGAACTTGTCCAGCAGTCGCTACTACAAAAGTAGTATGACCGATGGTCCGTAACTACTATAAGGTGTTCGAATATCGCCATCAACAACGTTGCAAACCAGTTGAATACCCTCCGCACAATTGAGACTCTGTTGCCTTCAAACCAGTCGATTTCAACGCCGATTTCGTCGACTCGCTCGAGATTCCACGCTTCTGACTTTGTTCTGCGCCATGTCCGTTGGCGTACTCGGCGCATCTGACCGAATTGACTCTACGAAGACGCAAGACGACGGCTCCAGGGGGCAACACCAAGCAGACAATTAAAGTTTCCCAGCACTATAATGAGGTTGGCGGAAAGTTTCCTTCTATTGGGACGGTCGTCGTCTACCGCTCTAAATACCGTGTTTCCACTCCTTGTCTAATGGCGTCCGACACTACCACCAAGAGAACTTCAAAGGCTCTTTGCCCTCTTGCCGACGCAACCGACCCGTATCCCTTCCGAAGCTTATACACCAGTCTACCTTCAAATTGGTCGCTCTCTATAGCCCCAAATGCTCTGTCTGCGAATATATCCATCAAGCGCCCGAGCCTCGCGAGTTTAGACAGATATCTCCACCGGAACTGCCCGAAAGACATTGCTAAATCCGTTTTGGCCGAGCTAAAGTCTGTGGGATACTCAAAACGCAATTCAGACCCTAATATCGCAGAACATCATGGCTATGAAGCCTCGTGCAACGGGCACATCACTGAACTCTATTGGACGAGACTAGGCAAGTCATTGATGCGGCTCATCAACCCTCAATTCAAAGGGAAGGAAATATTTAAATACGGTCCCGGCACCCTGCACAACAAAGATGGGATTCTGAGAAAGATCAGGGCCAGCATCCAGCACCTTCGCCAGCTGGGCGTTGTCCATAATGACATCAATCCCTCAAACGCTTTACTTGACTCAAGGATGGCAATCCCGTCATTACTGATTTCAACCTCAGTACACCTATTGGGCAAAGCTTGGAGCACATTTGACATATCAGCTGCATGAAAAGACGTCCACATCGCAGCTACAAGCAATGACTTGGATGCTCTCGAAGAGATACCTGAACGACTACGTGAGTAGTAGACCGAAGAAATTCCATTTTGCAGCGTAGGTACGTAATCTGGCAGAGGCGCAGAAGGCCAATGGCGACGAGGGCTTGATTACGCGGAACATCCACTCGAGTTTCTACTCGTTCCTAAGATGGGTTTGGCCGGCGCTGTCAATCTGGCATGGTCCTGGCATGAGAGGGAGGAAGGGTTAGTGCGTAGGCATGTGGATAGGTCAAATCGTCATGACCATGACCAAGTATAGAAAGTTAGATTTATAATACAATGCTATCCGTCTGTTAAAACCTTCGGGTCCTCCCGGACCTTGCGAAGATCTCCTCTTCTACCTCTAACTGTTTAGGAATACCTTCCTCCGCAGTCTATTAATCTATAGGATTAATAGCTAGTAGTTCATCTGTATTTAAGAGAATCTTCTTCGTTATTAATTTCGCTCTTTTAGATTAAACTAGCTTACTATTACTCTTGTAGTTTTAACCATCAAACTTACTTAGCCCGTTATCTGTACCTTACTCATCGTAGTAGATATAAACTCGAAAGAGTATCTAGAAGAATAACTCGAGGCCGTATATATAGAAGTACTACCCGCCAAAGTATAGCCTTAAAATCAACTACAGTCTAGCCTTTTAGTATTAAAATAATAGTAACACTATCGAATATAGAGATCTCTTAACTATAGGGTGTATCAACTATAGGTTGGATTCTTTGACATACGAATGTCGAGCCAGGGCCTAAAAATAGGTATGTTGTCCTAGACCTGGGTTCATCGTAGTGGATGGGAACCTAAAAGTAGGCCCCTCTAGGTACCTTAGCCTATTCTCACCCAGCCTCATCCAGAACTATAGCTTCCTTAGTGGTGGTTTAGCGGCAACTTAGCTTAGAGTAGCAGGAACTTGGCACTGAAAATGGAAATAGAATTTGATGTGCTTGAGTTCCATATCAGAGTATAGTGGCATCTTTATGAACTTGCTTGAAGGAGATATTCAGGCTTGGTTGGTTAGTGAACGACGCAGGGCCTTTAGCATTCCCTCATATTGAATGTTCATGTGGAGATATCAAGGTCCAGCTTGGCTTAACAATTCCACCCATAGCATACCGTGGTGCTTTCTGGTTGGGGATGCACTAGGAGACAAGCACGTGACCGTGAACAGTCCAATCGCAAGTGGGGTGATTACCTCGGCCCTACTTCACTTGCAACACAACTTCAACTGCCATGCATTCCGTGTCTCGCACTACGCTGCTCTTGACGCACTTGCACATCTCAAATGTTCTGGACTTTAGTTTGTCATTCATTATTAACACTGCCCGGTAGTTTGGACGCCACGTTAGAACCATCGCAAGGAGCAAACAACAGTAAAAGAATATTTGCAAGCCAACACAAGAAAGGAAATAGCCGTTGCAGACAGCCAAACGGAAGAGGCAGGAAGCTGGAAAAGGGTTTAGCAGACCGAGTTATGCAGGCAAGACCATTCAAATCATTACCCGTTTTAGTCGTGACGACAACGTCCCTCGGCCAGTCCACAACGCCTTTGGCCTCTGAATGGAGGATTGATTACGCAGAACGCGCGCATCCGCGGAAGATGACAAACAAGCCGCGGAGACCGAAACGGTCAAAACAAAAGAGAAAAATAGAGAAAGGAACAGTGATACCTCATATACTGACAGGAGAACCGGTAAAAAACAAAGAAGAGCAAGAATGAAAAACACACTAGTACAAGCCAGACACTACAACAAAGCTAGCACCTCAACCCATCGCTTCCCAGATTTGTACCCTAGACCTTTGCCATTTCCTCACCCCGTACGCTGCCGCCCAGCGGCTTCCTCGCTTAGAAAATCATGGACCGCACAGCTCCTCTCTTTTCCCGATTGTTCCTCGGCGGTACAGGCTTCCGCGGCGACCCAGCACCACCGCTCATCATGTCGCTTGCGCTCGGCGGTGGCGGCGCCATCCCGTTCAGCGGCGGCCCAGCATATGACCCGCGCTTCTGATGCTGACCCTTGACGGGGCTCGTCGGCGCGCTACGGGCTCCCGCGCCGGCATGTGGCAGGGCCGAGCCCGGATGGTACGATATGGGACGCTGGCGCGAGGCGGCGTTGCTCGGCGCGCGCTCCCGCTTCTGCGGGCTGTCCCCCGAAGGGACGCGCTGGTGATGGCCGTTGCTGCCACTGGGCACGCGGCGCTGCCGCTGCTGGGCGCGAGCGTACAGCTGGGCTTCGTCCGCCTCCGCGGCGGCCTGGGCCTGGGCGTTGCGCTGCTGCTGGTCGCGCATGGCTTTCGTGCGCTGCTCAGCGCGCTCACGGAGGCGCTGCTCGCGCGCGAGTACCATGTCGGTCCAGCGCGTCTTGCTCTCGGCAGCATCGGAGGGTTGAGGTGCGCCGGAATCGGCCTGGCCAGCGGACTTCGCGGCGTTTATCCGGCTCTGATTGGAGCGCACCACGTCTTCGAGGACCTTCATCCAACCATCTTTGGAGGCGGCGTCGTCGGCGTAGAAGTCGATGGTCTCGCCGTTGGCGAAGCGTAGCCTGAAGCCTTCTTCAACGAACATGTAGCCCTCTTCCTCTTCGGCGAAGGCGCTCTTGCGCCGGCCCCCGCCCCTGGAGGAAACATGTTCCTGCGTGAGCTGCCGTCGGTCGTCGATCAGCTTGGTTGCTTTGGAAAGGTTGATGGTCGCGCGCGGCTGCCGCGTGGTCTCATGGTACGCGGTTAGCTTGGTGCCCTGGAGGCGGAAGAAGCGACGCCGCCAGTACGGGCAGTCACCGCCCTGCTGGCTTAAGCAACCCTCGAACAAGCGTCCCTTGACCTCCTCGGCCTCACGCAACTCACGCGTCGCTGAGCTCATGCTGCGGGGAAGCTCTTCCTCTAGTGCGCCACGTGGTCGCGGCACGTACAGCAGTTGCAGTTGCATGCGGCCGATACGGTACGGTGGGCGACGGACCACGCCGACGCCATGCACCTGCGTCGATGAATGCGCGCCCTTGCTCTTGCTACGCACGCTATTGGCGACCGCCTCGGAATCCTCGATGGCCCACTCGTTAAAGCAGGGAACCTCGATATCTAGTACGCGGCCAAACGCTCGGTCCTCGAAGGACTTAAGACAAACGTATGCACGCGCAAAACTGCCGTCCGAGGCGACTAGGTCGTGCAGAAGCTCCCAAGCCGTGGCATCCGGGTTATCACGTGCGTTGCGACGAGCCTCGGCAGCAGCAGCAGCGGCGGCAGCAGCTTCAGCCTCGCGAGCCGCCGCTTCCTCCTTAGCTGCCTCCTTACGCTTGCGGGGGGATGCTAGGAGACGCGAGAATGCCGACTTTTGCTTTGGCGTCTTGGTAGGCGAGCTGGCAGAAGGGTAGGACTCGACGGCCGGCTGGGGGGGCGGCTCGAGCTTAGTCTGCAGTGTTAGCTGAAACTCGAGCTCATTGAGGACGACGAGCTCGAATTCTTGGCCGATCGGGGCGGAGCGGCCCAGCTCGAGCCATGAGGTCGTGACGCAATGCAGGCCATTGTCGAGCGTGAGCTGGAACCAGGTGCGCTCATCTGGAAGAAACTGTCAGCACTAACCGTAAGAAAGGGTATTGGGAACTTACTCTTCGGCAACGGCATATCTAAGTCCTTGACGCCCACAACCTTGACAAACAGCCTGCCACGCTCACCATCCTCCGCCTCGCCACCCATACACTCCTCTTCGTCAACAGGCACACCGTTCTCAGGCAAGGTGTCAAGGCCGCCCATGGCACTCTCTTGTCCAGGCATTGGCGGCGCCGGACCAGATGGTGGCTTACGCCCAACACCTTTGACGCTGCGACGCCTTGACTTGCCGTTCCACGGCTCCGTAGTCCAAGACTTGGTGCGCTCGTGAGGCGGCTTGCGGGGAGAGTTACCGGCGGAGCGGGTGCCGCCGCGGGGATCGTCATTGGCGGCAGCCGCAGACGGTTCGAGCGTTGGCGTAGGGGGTGGCTTCTCATCGCTAAACTGCCGAGAGCTCGCGACAACGACCTTGGTATTTTGGCGCATCAAGTAGCCCTTCTGTTTACGGGATATATAGTTAGCCCCAGTGCTGAGTTGAGACTGATAAGAATGGGTACGGGAGGGCTGGCCGCAGATGCGTTCAGCTGGATTTGCGTCATCTTGGGCCGTACAAGCCTGTGGTATTTGGGTGCTGGACGGTGGATTCTGCTGGGTATGTTGGAGTCCCATCTTTGCCGTTTCAGAACACGGGTTCAACACCACGGGCGGAGGAAAAACTTTTACTCGACCACAACTTTCGGCAGATTCTGTCGCATGGGCGTTGGATGGGGAATTCTGTTGAGTGTGTTGGACACCCCTCGTTCCCATCCCGGACCCCGGCTTAAGCACCACCGGCGGAGGAAACACTTGCGGACGAGCTTCTACCACCTGGTCCATCTTCGGTAGCCCATTCTCGACATCTCTCTCGCACGCCGTACGCAGCGAGCCACATGAAAGGAGATTTTCAAACCATACCTTTTGCGCCTCGATGACGCGATCAAACTCCTTGTCTAGCCCAAAGCTCAGGTCTTCGCTGCCCTCGTCAATCGGCACATCGAGCGCTAGCCCGCGGAAACTCTCGCGGCGGCTCGGCTTGCCCTTGTTCTTCGCCTCTAGGCTGTGCAAGTCGCCATGCACATCGCCGTCCTCGCCCTCAGGCACCAGCAGGCTCTGCCTCTTGGGGCTGCGCTCCGGAATCGGTGGCGCTGCGCTGTCATCCCCATTGTCATTCCCATCGTGGTCGCTGTTCGATGCGATGCGACGCTGACGCGCCATAGCGCGTGAGTCCGCAGGCGTGATAGACGGGCGCGTCTTAAGGCGACCGCCGGACGCCTTGATGGTGGCGAGCGGTTCCGGCACGGAGGGAGACTCCGGGTCGGGCGACTGACCCGGGTGGTGGACCGGATGGTGGATGATCGAGCCTGGAGACGAAGGTGGAGAGACAGGCTCGTTGTCCTGGCTGCCACCGGTCTGGTTGAAGTCTGGGGCCGGAGGCGAGACTGACGGCGTCGTGGTGTCCTTTTGTTCGGGAGCCTGCAGTTGTGGCTTGAAGCGGAGGTTGGACGGCTCGTCGGCATGTTCGCCGCGCAAGAAAGATGGCAAGTCCTGCAGGCTAGAGATAGCAGTGGGTTTGTCCGCGGCCTTGGGTGTCTCGGGACGTTCTTGTGCGGTGCTGCGGCCACTGTTTGGCTCCTCGACTTGCTGAGCCGCTTCGTCATCATTGGAGTAGTGGCTCTCGTCATCATCGCCATATCCAGCACCTGAGTAAGGATCCTCTTCCGCGCCTTGGCGCGGCATCGGGTGCCGAATGACGCTCTCCTCACGGTCCTCGTACTCGTCGCCATAGCCATAGTTATCCATGCGAGAAGGCGAGCGCTCGGGACTGTACATATCAGGGATGTCATACACATCGACCGCGTCCTCTTCATCATCTGGCTCTTGCTTGATATGCACCTCCTCAGCCTCGGAACTCGCTTGCTGTCGCGGCGTCTGCTCTTGTCGCTGCATGGTGTCTGAGGAGCCTTCACGGGACGGGATGGGCTCATCCGGATGGAAGGTTGCGAGGTGAGCATAGTCCCGGCTGAGGAAGCTCTCGTCCACATCGTCGTCTTCGCCGTTGGCACCAGACGTCGCCTGGCTGTCCTCGTTGAAGTCGAGCTCGGACGAGTCAAACTGGCGGGCCTTAACCTTGCGCAGAATCGACTCGCGCGATATGTGTGGGAGTGCTTCGCCGTCCGCAGATGCTCCTTCATTGTGCTCAGACTCGTTGGCACGGGCGTCGGAGATGCCGAGACCAGAGCCTTGCTCCTTCTCTTCCACATTGGCGTGGTCATCGCCAATACCCATCAACCGCAGACGCTCCTCCAAACTCATCATCCCGCGCTCGCCACCGCTGCCTCTCATGCGCCGAATGTCATCCTTGGACACGGCGCCCCCGCTGGGGGAGGGCAACTGCGGTAACCCGCGCTTCCCACCATGCGCCGCACGCTCAGCAGCGGCGCCGAGGCCGCTGCTCGACTCACGTCGCAGACGGCGCTCACGCTCCGAAGCTGAGGATGAGGGGAGGGCCCCATTATGCTGCTGTTGGGGGTGCGCGCCAGGCGGCAACGGTGGAAGGGGCCTGCTCGCGCCGTCGGAGGCGCCGCTGGCACCGGATTCGGAGCGGCCGTGTTGCGCATAGAGAGTACGCATGTCGGGGCGGACGGAAGGGTTGGCCGAAGCAAGGGGACTGCCACCGCGAAGATCGGCTGCGCGCAGCGTAGGCTCTTCGCCGTCGTTGGGTCGCGACGGCGACGACGACGAGGCGGCGTCGTCTTCCTCGCCCGGAAGCACTACAGGCGTCTTGTCTGTGTCCTCGAGGCTAGCGTCGAAGGAGTCGTTGGGGTCGCCGTGCGCCGCGGCGTCAACGCCGAGGAAGGCGTCCGGCTGGTACGGCCGGCCCTGCTGGAAGGCGAGCATGCGTGCCACGACGTCCGGGTCGGACGCGTCCATGCTGTCGTCCACGTCGTCCTCGTCCTCATCGAACGAGTCGTAGCTGCCTTCGCGGGAGCCGCTGGCGACCGAGGACGGGTCCGGCGTCACCATTTCGTACTCGTTAATCTGCGGCGGCGCCTTGTCGAAGGTGACAGACTTGGCGTGGCGGCGGAGAGTGCGAGGTGTGGAGGTTTGGATCTCGGTTGAGCCGGAGGAGTCGGGGTTGGAGATGAAGGAGGAAGATTGGGGCAAGGCTGGATGGTATTGGGCACCCCCGCTGTGAGCTGGCTGGTTCTCTGATTGAGACAGCTCCTCTTCATTTTCGTCGATGTTGTACTGCTGCTCCCCGTGCTCCTTGACGGCCAACGACGTGTGCTTGTTATCCACGACAGGCTCGCCAGCTGATAGCGACGACGTTGACCCATGATGAAAGTGTCCGCTTTGGTTGCTGTTCCGGTACAGAGAGAAGCGCCCCGGGCTCTTAGTCGGGCTTCCATTCTCCTTGGCGGGCGCGTCGTTAGTCTCGTACGATGCGACTAGGGAGCGGCTAGGCGAGGACCCCTCAGCCGAGGACTGCTTGGTCGGGCTGTACAGCGGGATCTTGGATTGAGACTCGCCGCGTCGGTGACCTAGCCCCGCCGGCTTATTGAAGTACTCTCCGTTCTTGCCGTTCGGCGTGCCGAGGGAGGACGTCGATTGCGACTGCCCAAACTGCGATAGGCTGAGCGGGCGGCCTGCCGCGAGCGGCCGCTCCACAACGGGCGCCGGGCTCGCCGGGTCGTACTCTAGGCGGTGCTCGCGGGCGAACATGGTCGAATTCTTCACCCGGGACGCCTTCTTAAGGTTCTCGATGGAGGAGCGGCGGTTGGGCGACGGGCTCGGCGACGGCGACGGCGAAAAGGCCGCCACGCGCCGGTCCAGCGGAGAGGTCGCGCCGTTGACGTTGGCGGCGTTTTCGTGCTCGGCGACGTAGCGCGCGTTGGCCGAAGGAACCTCGCGGCCCTGCCAGAAGAGGCGGGGGGACTTGGTGGGGGACTTGGGGAAAGGGGATTTGGCGGGCGGGTCCGAAGGAGAGTCGTCGAAGGGGGACGAGTCGGGGCCGGGCGAGGTGATTGGCTTCTGTCGGCGGAATGGTAAGCTGGCGCTGAGCAGGCAGTGGGTTGATGGCGTGTATGGGACGAGATGCAGGGAGGCGCCCCACAACGTGCGAGACTGCTGGAATGTGGGTCCAGCGGATGGGTCGCCTTTGGCAAACCGGCCATACTCGAGGACATAAGGAGCATCACATACCTTGGTTGCCTGGTTCCAGCTCGGCGAGTTGCGACGGCGCTCCATTGGGCTGATCTCGCTCAGCGGGCGGTTCGTGACGCCGCCCGGGCCGCTCATCTTCGATGGCGAGACGGTCGGCTTGCTAGGAAAGTGGTGCTAAACATTGCAGGTCGAGCGTTAGCAAGTGCGCTTGTGGATGTTGCTATGTGGGTGACTGATGGTAGGAGGCGTGGCGAAGGCCGCAGTAGTAAACAATAGTCTGGTGTTGATACGCCGCCGACGATGGTAAAACAGAAGCTTACCGCTTCAGATGACATGCCTCGGCGCGGCTAGCAATTGGGATTCTTGCGGCGCAACGAGCAATTGACCGGTGGCCGCGTCGCGGGTCTCTGCCTAGGGGCGAGGAATGCGGCCGCACCGTACAGGTAGCAGATATGTACCTCGAGCAACGCGGATTGCGCGACGCAAACGACGGTAAGGTGCTGAAACGCGTGCGCGGACTGTTTGTCTTGTTGTAAATGCCAGCTGCTAAGAAGAAGGCTGCGTGCAAAAGCGAATGAGAATGGGAGAGCGAGCGCTCGCGCGTGGAAAGTCTGGGGGAGCGCGGATGAAGGAGCGTGTTGGTGTGGTGTGGGTGCGGGTGGTGGGAGAGGCGGCGTGTTATGGCGGAGGATGTTGTGTTATGGGGCTAGCGGCGGTGCGGGCGCTTTTGGTTTTGTTTGTGCGTGCAGGCTGCTGGGCGATTGGATTGGGGCGCCTTGGCTCGGTCGGGGTAAATACGCGGCCCCGGCCCCTAGCAACCGCCGCCCGCATAGCAACCGGCTGCGCCATTTATCCGGCCGAAGCACCCTCACACTTTTCTCCTGCCGCGGGACGCCACAACGAGAAAGGTGCAATTGCTGCATCAACTCGAGGCGCCCACGGCTCTCCTCTTTAATTTCTTCTTCACCGTGAATTTGCGCCGGCACCGACCTAGCATTTCCGATACGATGCTCCGGCGCGCCTCTCAGGCGCATCTCTTCCGAAGTCGACCACGACTGGTCTCCGCTCCACCATCAATCTGCATATTTTGCTCCTCCGGCCACCTCGCTCTTCCAGCCCGCCACTTCTCCACCTCACTTCCCATATCGAAACCAAACCTCCAGACCAGTCCGCGCTCGCAGCGATTTTCTGGGCTGCCGCCGCCGACCCCGTCGCAACCGGGACAAGCGAGGCAGCAGAAACGAACTTCGGACCGGAACAAACCTGCTGCACATCCGCGCGCACCGAGCTCGCCGCCCCGGCGAGGAGCAGGACAGGTCGATGTGCGACCAAGGAGGAAGCGAGGCCATGTTGATGGCCCCTATCGTGGCATGAACCGCCGCATCGCGGGCATCCAACCGTCTCCCGACCGCAAGGCCGCACCGTCCCGCCGCGCTACCGTTATACCCCCCTCGCGCACTGCCTCGAAGGCCAAGGCCGCGGCCCCCAAAAAGCGCAGCTCTGAGAAGCCTGTCGATGAGTTCCACGCGCTCCGCATGCAGCGCGCTCTAACGGGCATTCCCTACGAGAAGCGACAAGCGGTCAAGGCGCGCCTAGCTGAGGTGGATTCGTTCGACAAGTTCGCACTGCTGGACGCGGTCAACGATGCGGTCCCGCGGCTTGCGCTGGCAGGCATGGCGGACGTGCGTCCCACACCGGTCCAACGGCTCGCGATACCGGCTCTTCTAGCGGCAGCGGAGGCGGCAAGGAAGGACGAAGCCAAAACGACGAATCGACGGCGCCAGGGAAGCAGGCGAGGGAACAGAGATGAGGTCAATCCGGACGATGCGGAGTTTGCAGGTCCAAAAAAGAACATGCGCGCCTTCCTCATCGCGGCGGAGACGGGCTCCGGCAAGACGCTCGCGTATCTGGTCCCGCTCGTCGATGCCCTCAAGCGCGACGAAGCGGCCGAGCTCGCCGCGCGGCGGGCCCAGCACGCGCGCAAAGAAGCGGCGCAACGCGCCCGCGAGCGCGCAAACGTCTTCACGCTGCCAGACCCGTCCTTCGTCGAGCCAGGCCCGGATCCGTCTTCGGGGCGTCCTAGCACCGTGATCCTGCTCCCGACGGCGGAGCTTGTCACGCAGGTGACGGCTGTGGCTAAGAGCTTGTCCCACGGCGTCAAGTTTCGGGCCGCGGGCATCAGCGCGGCCGCCAGCCCCACCGTCATCCGGAATAGGGTGTACGCGCGCCAGGGCGTGGACGTGCTGGTCACGACGCCGCATCTGCTGTCGAGCCTGGCGGAGGCTGACCCGGCCGTGCTGTCGCGCGTGCGCCGGCTCGTCATCGACGAGGCCGACTCCCTCATGGACAGCGGCTTCTCACCGCTGACCGGCGGCATCGTGGACCGCGCCATGCCGTCGCTTCGTGTCGTCGTGTTCTGCTCTGCCACGGTGCCCAAGTGGCTCGAGAAGCGCATCGCGGCCCGGTTTGGCCGTGACAAGTTGATTAAGCTGGCGAGTCCGGGGCTGCACGCGGTGCCGAGACGGGTTCAGTTGGGGGCGGTGGACACGGAGCAGGAGCCCTACAGGGGGAGGAAGGACGTCGCGTGTGCGGACGTGGTGTGGAAGATTGGCAAGGCGGCGACGGAGGCGGAGGAGGATGTAGATGCGGGAAGAAATAGGACCAAGCGCATCGTGGTATTTGTGAACGAGAGGGAGAGCGCCGTGAAGGTGGCGGCATTCCTAAGGAGCAAGGGCGTCGATGCCGTGGCGTGGACCAGGGACGCGAGGACTGGGGATGAGGCGGCGCAGGGCAAGGACGGCAGCGGCGCGGCCGTTCTGGAGGGCTTTGTTGGCTGGGCTGCGGGAGACTCGAAGCACGAAGACGAGAGCAAGCAACTGGTGCATAAATCGGGCGCTAGGGTCCGCTTGCCCGGCGTGAAGGTGCTGGTCACGACGGACCTAGGCTCGCGCGGCATCGACACCACTGCGGTACGGCACGTCATTTTGTACGACGTACCACAGTCGACGGTGGACTTTATACACCGGCTAGGGAGGACGGGAAGAATGGGGCGGAGGGGCAGGGGAATCGTGCTGCTGGGGAAGGGGGATAGGAAGGATGTGGTTAGAGAAGTGAGGGAGGCGATGTTTAGGGGGCGAGCATTGATTTAGGTGAGTGTGTAGGATATGTTTTGGGCGCATCCTAGATTGGTCTTGCATGGGCAATGGAGTAAGGTATTTTGTTTTCGTTTTGTTCGGAGGCAGAAAAGGCCACTTCTGGCCTTCTCTTTGAAGTCACCAGCTATTTACATGCATGGTTCTTTGTTGAAGTCCTGGAGCTTCACTGTATATTTACATTATGTAATTTCATCAGGCCTATGGCCTTGTACTATTAGCTATGGAGTCTACACTAGAGGATAGACGTGGGGCGACCCCTTTATAGCCTTCTAAACAGCCTCCCTTCTTGACGAGTCTTTCCATTCTTACTACGCCACGGAGAGAGACGCACCCCAATGACAAAGACGTCGGCTCGCGGATCCTTCCTGATGGAGTCGGTGTTACTGAGATGGGGTAGAGCAAATGCTTCCTTGGCACTGGACAGTCTTCAGCCGCATCTACGTGCATGGTCCGATGGCGGCTTAATAATCGACGTGCTACATCTCTCTTGGGTTAATTATATAGAACTGATAGCGTTGGGATGGGATGACCGCCTGGGGAGAAGTTCTAGTCTGATCCTGTTTGGCTGTTATGTGACCACGGAACGGAACAAGTCCTTTGATGGCTTAGCAGTTGTTTGCGATACCGCTAGCAGTGGGGAATGCAATTGAACTATATATTTTAACTAGGGAACAGAATGACTATGTGAGAGCGCTAGCATCTTCCGAAACAATTACGTCGTACAACCACTGGTGGCTGAGAGCCGTTCCATAGGAACGGTGTATGATTAGTGTGGTAGCCACCAGCCACAATGAGCTTTCCAGCCAAAACACCAAGCTGGTGTATGCGCTTGAAAAGGCTGCCGAACCCCGGAGCGGTGCAAACATAGCGGGAACAATCAGTTACTAATCGTTTCTTCGAATGTTGTGACTGAGGCGGCCGCTCAAACGTAGATCGAGCCGCTCGATTCATAATCGCCTCCCAACCTCCGCCGATCGCCTTCCCGAGTGGCCTCCTAGAGGAACACCATCGCTGTGCCGTGCCGCACGCTCGTCTCGTCCCACCCGCTCACCCACCTCCGTACCTGCAGCCGCCTCGGCACGGTGTGAGATGCGGCGCAGACCTGGGATGTTTGCACAGAGCCAGTCGGTTACGAACGCGCGCTCGCGCGCTCGCGAACCTCGCCGCCGCAGCCCACTCGATGCGCTCGACGCCGCCGAGGTGCTTGAAATGAGCCGCCGGAGGAGGCGCAGGCGCGGCGGCTCTGCGGCGTCTTCTACTTATGGCGCAGGTGTCCTTTTCATTTTTTTTTTCGCGCCACGAGCCTGGCGTTCCCCGTGTACGCAGGATGGGCTCGCCGCTGTGGCTCCTCGAGATGGATGTCTGAGCGCGCGCATTCGCGTGGACGCCGCCATCAGGTTGATTGTGTGTGGGGTTTTTTGGCGCTGCAGAGGCGCATAGCCCGAGGCAAGAAGATGAGTGCGGCACGATGAGGCACTCAGGTTTGCTGGTGTGTGTGCCTTTCAGTAGTCTGGCCTCTTGCTAGGCGGCGAGAACACCTTGTGATTTTTGTACTGGATACCGCAACGTGGACGCCAGATGTTAGGTTTGGATGTTTATATAACTAGATGAGGTCGTTCGAGGCCAAGTTGCTTTGTTCAACATTCTTTCGGCCGAGGGCACTCTATATAGCCCAGCAACTCTGGAATAACTTATTGTTCTTGCCAACGCTTGTCTGAGCCTGAGTTTCACTCATTAGGACTTTTTGCTTTCCGCTGTTTCGTTCTCAAGTTCGCTGGTTCTTCTTTTCTCTTCTCAAAATGACTCCACGTTTAGCCACCCTCGTGGCAAGTCTGTCCACTCTTTTGGGAGTAGCCAAGGCGACATATGTCTGGCAGCCCGGTAGTTTCGCTCACTCGACTCTTTCGAACTTGTGCTACAATACCCATACTTGGACGGTGTACACAATGGCTCACCCGTCGATCGCGCCGACAACTACCATCACCACCACTTTCCCCGTATGGGTATCGACTGTGACGGTGGCTGGTACCACCGAGTATGAAGGCCACGTTATCAGCCCTTTATCCGTCCCTACCGTGATGCCTTCCGCGCTCATTTCGCCGCCATCGGGGTTTGATTCACAGGTGAGTTGTAGTCTATTCCAGCTGCTTCTGCTGTCACATACTCCAACTTTACATCTAGCCCCAGTTTATTGACTTCCTAAAAAAGACCGTTACCGTGACGGATCAGCAGATCAAATTTGTCAACAGAGAGATTGCTACGGACCAAGCATCTGGCGAAGCCACTACCAGTGAAGTTCCATATACGCGTAAGTAGATCCTTTAAAGATGCGGATAGATTCATCCTGACCGACCATGCTACCAGGTCCGACTACCCATGCCAGCACCTGCGAGTCGCCTACTCTCAACCCGCCGGCGCATTCAGGACCGGCGTATTCCTCGGTGAGTTGCTGCGAATCCATCGACCAAGATCGAGACGGACTTTATTTGCTGATAGCTCCGCAGCCGACAACCAGAATTTCCACGCAGGGCACGGGCTCTCCCAGTTACAGCACCTGGTCGTCAACGGAAGGAGAATCACTCATGTCAGAAGAAAATCCCGCTCACACACCAGTGCCCGTGTTGAGCAGTCATCATCAATGGGCGCCATCTTCGATGATTGGGTCCTATCAGACGGCATCCGGCTCCGCCTCGTGGACTTCTGGGACTTACTCACCCAACACCGCTTATCCGCCGCCGGCGCCACCGCGGTACTCAGCTCCAAATCCGCTCCCGTACCCGCCGCCGATGAGTATGCGTTGGGGGCACACCGTGCACCCGATATACTCCCCGCCGGCGGAACCTTCCCCAATGCCCTCGTCCTCATGCCCGCACGTTCCGCCCGCCCCTAGCGTCGGCTCTCCTTACTCAAGCGCGCCGATATACCCCTCGGCCCGGGCCAGCGGCGCATGGCCGCCATCGGGCAGCGGCAGCGGCAGCAGCGGAGGGCTCAGCCGGGGCACCGCGCCGCCTCCTGGATACTGGCCCCCCAGCCCCAGCAGCGACTACTGGCGCAGCAGCAGGATGCACTATTCCAGCATCCCATACTCGATGCCGCTCCCGTACCCGCTCCTTAGCACCGGCTCGCGCCCCGCCTCGTCCTCACTTCCGACCTCCACGCGTACAACGCTCGCCACGCATACCACGGCCCCTTCGTCCTCGTCGTCCTCGTCGTCCTCGTCCTCCCCCATCGGCAGCCCATACCGCCGCGCGCGCCGCGTGCGCCGCGACGAAAGCTCCTCTCCCTCCCCTCCTCCTCCTCCGTCGTCATCGCAGCCGCTGCCGTCGCCCTCGTGCGGCGCCAACCCCCCGCCGGCCGCCCCTGTGCCCGACACCGCCACGACCTTCTTCGTCAACGCGACCGGGCTGGCGGCGCTGCGCGGCGGCATCGACGACTTCTGCGGCGCGGGCGCGGGCGCCGGCCTCGGGGCCTCGCCGGGCGCGGTGGCGGCGGCGCTCGTCGACGTCGGCGGCGGCGTCGCGGCGGCCGTGTACGCGCGGCGGAGCGGGGCCGGCGGCTGCGCGGCCGCGCCCGCGGCGGGCGGCTGCGCGGCGGCGCTGGGCTGGGTGACGGACGAGTGCGGGCGCAGGACGGCGGTGGCGGGCCAGGCGGCGCCGACGATGTTTTGGGGCGGCAGCGTCGAGGCCGGGTGTGTGGCGTGGGGGTGGAGGGCGTATCGGTGGAGCGAGTTGGAAGGGGAGGGGCAGGCGTTTTGATGGGTGTTTGGGGCGAGTCGGTGGGCTGGAGGCTCCGTAGGTCCGCGTCGTTGTCGGTAGCTTCCTGGTTGCCTGGCCTCTTTGCGTGTGCGATTTGGGTGCCCTTCGGCGGTGTAATGTCAAGATGCTTGGGGGAAGTTCTGCTCGCGGGGGCATCTATAGGCCGGTGTGGTGTGCTAGTAACATGTTTGCAACTCTAAATTTGGGCTTGGGATTCCTCCGTGACAAAAGGTAGGTTAGGTTGGTGCTTTTGCATAATGTGCATTCCAGGCCCATGTAGGACAGGCTCAAAAGATTCTGTAGGTCTGTTCTAGCTCTCATCGCCCCGGCTGAGCTACGGATGAGCAGCGAGCATGTTTAGACGCCGGATTCCGGTCGCGGAAACGTCCCGCGACCGCTTGCCCGATCGGGCCGGGACCGGGCCCTTGGCTCGGACGGCGCGATGACGTACGGGGCCGGGCTCCGAACCCTGGGCCGTTTCTGGCCCGCTACCGTGGACGGTAGGTACCTATGTACCCGTGGTAGCCCCACGGCCGTGACGGGCGTCCGGCATGCAGGGTTCACGTAGCGAATAACCAATGCAGGCCGAAGCATATGTGTGTATATCCCATCAATGCACGCGGACGATGTGAAACGGATGATCGACGCTCGTATGTACGTAGTACACCATCCCCTAGGAGGGAAACAACCCGACCGTTTCGTCCGGCAAGCCACGCCGAGCGCGCGGGCAGACTTGTTAAATAACTTACCTGCCTAGGTACCCGGTGGACTCGCAGCACAATTGCGTCGTGCAGAGCTGCAGGCCTTCTGCGGGGCGGGGGACATATGTAAAAGCCGTCGCTGCGGCACGATTGGCTGCCTCGGCGACATTTTCGTGCCGACGCGCAGCTGAAGCACCGCCTGCCGCGTCAACGCCTGCGGCTGCTGTCGTGTGCCTCCTGCCCGCTTTTGCCTTTTCCCCCCATAGTCTGCTCTTGGCGCAGCTTTTCTGCTTTCACTTCCAGCCTGCTTGCTGCAAAAAGCGCACACACACTCTCTCACAAGCATTGCGCGCCCATGCATCCCGTCCCGCCAAGCGGCTTATAGGAAGGCCCCTCTTTTTTTTTTGCTTTTCCCTCGTTCCTCCTTTCGCGGTGCCGGCCGACCCGGAGCGCCCAGGAAAGCAGACGCACTACGCCCAGCCCAAGAACGCCCCCCAGAGTCCCGATCCCGTACTCTCGTACTGTACTCCGTCCCCTTCCCTTGGGCGCCATTTCGCCCATCCCTACATCCCGGCTCGCGTTCGCCTGCGGGCGAAGGAGTCGCAGCCCAGTCGGGAACTTACCAATAGGCACCGCCAGCGACCGACGACCTGCGACAGTACGCAGGTAGTCCCCGGGCGGAGTCCCCAGCAAATCCCGAGGCCGTCGCATCTGCTTGGCATTTCCCCACCAGCCTCAATTGCCCTCACTTTGTCTCCGAAGACGCCAACAGGCCACCCGCACTGCCACCACCGCCGCCCGCGGCGATATGGAAACCCCCACACGGGAGCGGCAGCAGCAGGAGCAGGAGCAGCAGCAGGAGCAGCAGCAGCAGAGCGGCCGCGGCGGCAGCCCGTCGCAGCCCGGGCGACACGACGGGCGGCGCGCCGATCGGCACGCGCGGGCGACGACGCCATCGCCGGCGCGGCGGAGCGATTCGCCCAGCGCCGGCCGGGACGGCATCGCCGGGCGGCCGAGTGCCACGAACCCGGCGGCGGCGGGCCCGCAGGCGCAGGCGCAGCAGCAGGAGGCGGCGGCGGCGCCCGCGGGCGGCGGCGGAGCGGGCGTAAGCTGGGCCCCCGGCCTCACGCGACCTCCTGCCCGGCACGGCCGACCAGGCGACTCCCCGGTCGGCGCCTCTGCCGTTCCTACCACCGCCGCCGTTTTGGGCACGCACCGGGACAACGCCCACCGCTACCACCGCTCGTCCTCCGGCCCGCCGCAACAGAGGCCTTTGATGCAGCAGCAGCACGCCGTCGCCATAGGGACGCCAGCAGCAGACGGCGGCGAACAAGCCCGGCAGCAACAAGCCTTCCTGCAACGTCCGCTCGTCGACTTCATCACCAACGAGTGGCGCGACGCCGACCGCGCGCGCGAGCACCGGGCGTCCGTCGCCCCGTCGACGGCGGATTACTGCTTCAAAGGCGTGCCCGGCAATCCCGACCCCGAAAAGAGCGGCGACCGCCCGCCTCCGCGCCGCCACCCGCAGCACTACCGCAGCTCGAAGCCCTTCCGGCTCGACTACGACGCCGACTCGTCCCTGTCCGACGACGATCACAACGACTGCCACTTCGACCACGAGGCGGACCTGTACCCCTCCGTCTCGCCGATGCGCCGCCTCCCGCCGCGCGTGTCGGCCCTGACCCAGCGGGCCCTGCGCGCCGCCCGCTCCTTCCGCCTGCCTCGCCGCGTCGTCCGCGCCCTCGCCTTCTTCGCCGTCTTCTCCCTCGTCGCCTACTTCGGCTTCTGGCAGCGCTTCCTGCAGCCGCGCCTGCGCGAGGCGCGCCTGCTGGACGCGAGCCTGCGCGACGCCGAGGGCGCCCTCGACTCGGGCACCGGCTACCGGTACTGGGGCTGGAACGTGCGCCCGCACTTCAGTGACATGGTGTACGTGCAGAAGCTGGAGGACAAGTACAACCCGACGACGGCGGCCGGCGCGACGAACAAGCGGTTGGTGGTGATCGGCGACGTGCACGGGTGCAAGAGCGAGCGTAAGTCGCCTCGGTGCCGCGGCCCCCACCCCTTTCCCCAATTCTGTCGTCTGGCCCGGAAAAAAACTAACGAAAGTATCCTTTTCGACTTGCAGTTGTCAAGCTCCTCGACAAGCTCTCCTTCGACTCGTCTCGCGACCATCTCGTCCTCGCCGGCGACCTGGTCTCCAAGGGCCCGGACTCGGCCGGCGTCATCGACTTCGCCCGCAACGTCGGCGCGTCGTGCGTGCGCGGCAACCACGACGACCGCGTCCTGCTCGCGCACAAGTCGTTGGTGGCCCAGGGCCACCTGACGCCGCCCGGCGACGACGGCGCCGAGCCGCCCAAGGACAGGCGCGGCGACCAGCAGGCGGGGGCGCCGCCGGGCGCCGACTGGGACATGGACGACCCGCACGGGCCCAACGCGAGCCTTGACTCGGACCGGGCGCACTCGGTCGCGCGCGCGCTGACGGCCCAGCAGCTTGGCTGGCTGGCCAGTTGCCCCGTCATCCTGGACGCGGGCAACGTGCAGGGCATGGGCAAGCTGGCCGTCGTGCACGCCGGCTTGGTGCCGGGCGTGCCGCTCGAAAGGCAGGATCCGTTCCTGTGCATGAACATGCGGACCATCGATCTAGAAACGCGGTTGCCGAGCGAGGACCGCCGGGGGTCGCCTTGGGAGAGGGTGAGTCGTTCTTTTTCAAGCTTCTTTTTTCTATTTTCCTGGCGCGGCCGGGTCGCGGTAATCGGACGACTGTCCCGAGCCAAGTGGGCCGGACTTCCTGGTTCCACGTCCGGACCCGTATTCCTTCCCGCGAAGCCTTGGGCTTGCCTTTTGGTCCTTTTGTCTCGGGCGTTCATATCCCGCTGACGCCAACACCGCCTCACAGATCTGGAACCACTACCAGCGCAAGCAGATGCCGTCGCAGCGCAGCACCGTCGTCTACGGGCACGACGCCAAGCGCGGCCTCAACATCCAGGCCTACTCCAAGGGGCTCGACTCGGGCTGCGTGCGCGGCGGCCGGCTCACGGCGCTGGTGCTCGAGGCGGGCAAGCCAGGCGCCGACGTGACCGAGTCGTACGTCGACGTGCCGTGCGACAATTACGTCAAGAAGGCGAGCGGGAGCTGACGGGGTCGGACTCTTCGGAGATGTCTTTGTGGTGTTGCGCATCGAAGGGCGGCGGGCGGAGAGATTGGTTTTGAGTGCATTTTCATGGGCGTTATTCCGGGACTGCGGTTTCTGCCTTAGGGGGGTTGGGAGGGGTTGGGTGCGTGAGGGGGCTTGAGCTTCGTCGACTTGACCCGGTGGAAGCGTTTTTTGTATTTTGGAGAGAAGGATACCCTGTTGGTCGCGCGGGTTCCGAGGTGACGGGGATAATGACGAAAATGTAGAGGTATGTGTCTACTACCTGCTACTTGTTCTTTTCCAAGGAACATGTATCGCTAGATACAGGGCGTCTTGATCTCGGGAAGGGTCTTCGGATATCGCTGGGCTATTGTTCAGCCCTGGCGTTTTGTGATATGCATCCTCAAGGCATGTATGAATTGCTCGCAACTTCTGCTTTCCAGAGTCAAGGTGCGCGTGAGGACGAGAGGACGGGCAGAGTTATGAAGGAGATGCGAGCGGAGGTGCGTGGTGGGGTCGCAGGGCGGCGATTATATTGCGGCGCGTCGCGTGGGGGGTCCCTTGTGACTTACCGCAGGAACGCACGTGCGAGGCCGCTCGAGTTCCGTGACAGGGCCTCTCACGACCGAAGCGTGGCCGCAGCCGCGGACGCTTCGTTGCGGAGTGTCTTTGGGCACTCCCTGCGGACGGTGATGATATCTGGGAAATTGCTTGGTCCCGTTTCGTGCGTCAACACTACGTAGATATCCTCCGGTGGTCGATATGAGTTAGTGCGCTCCGGAGGCGCACTCGGTACCGGGACTGGTTAGATGCTTGGCTAGCGACGAGCTATCGAACAACCTACATACATAGGAGTTCCCGTCCCGTCTATCCTTTGACGTCATTCGCCTGCCCCTTGTTTTTATCTGCCTAGGCATCCGGACTAGTGAAGAGTCAAGTGAACTTGAATCCATCATCCCTTGCGACTACCAGAACTACCTGTTCATTCATCGCAGCCTTTGTGCGCCCAAGTCTACATCGCCACGACTCCCAGACAACAGTCAGTGGCACCCGCGACAGCCATGCGACTGCGACCGAGCGCTCACGCGGTGACCTGCCTCAACAGTCATCCACCGCAGCTCTGCGACACCCAGCGGCTCCCGTGATGCTCTCTCTTGTCACGAGCAGGCTCGTCTGCTCCTATAGACTTCGACTCATCCGGCCTGCGAAAATGGAGCGTCTTTCTCCCCGCCGCAAACTCCGGTTTTCCTTTCTCTCTCTCTCTCTCTCTCTCTCACGCTCTCGCTCTCGCTCTTTTTTCTAAAAGGTTCATCGTCCGATTAAGATGAGCCATGCCGTTGAGACTGGTCAGCCAAGAGAATGCGCACGCACAAATCGAGTGAGTATACACCGCGTCACCACGATTTCCTATCGCCCGGAAAGATACCCGAGCTCGCCTTTGCGATCTTCAAGCCACGCCCCGTCACTTCGCACCGACCTCCAGAACCCCAAAAGCTAACGGCACGCTCCCAGCATCGTCGCCGTCCCCGGCATTGGCGCCGACCCCGCCGACACCTGGATCTTCCAGGATGACGTCTCCAGTTCGCGCGGCACCGGCTCGGCCGCAGACTCGACCGAGGAGGAACTCGACAGCCTGACCTCGCCGGCCGTGCTCGTCGGCCAGCACATCTTTGCCGAGGTGCGCCAGGCGCGCGTCTTCCTATACGAGTACCCGACGGGGGAGCTAGTCTCGTCGGCCAGCGGCGGCGCCGGCCGCAGCTGGGCCCGGAACGGCGCCGCGCCCGCCGAGCCGGGCATCGAGTACTATGCGACGGACCTGCTGAGCTGCCTGGTGGGGCTGCCGCGGCCGGCCGCGCAGCCGCTGCTCCCCGGCGAGCAGCCCGAGCCCAAGAAGCGGTTTCCGCTGCATCTGGTGGGCTACTCGACGGGCGGGCTGGTGGCGCGCGAGGCGCTGTGCGCGGCGCTAGCGTCCAAGAAGGAGTTCCACCTCGAGCTAGTGGCGGCGTGCTTCAGCATCGCCTTCTTCGGCGTGCCGCACTACGGCAGCACGGTGCTGGCGGACCGGCTGTATGGCGGCTACGTGCGGGAGACGCTGAGGCAGGGCTTGAATGCGAGGTTGAGGCGCGAGCTGAGCACCGAGAATGCGGCGAGGCTGGAAAGGCAGGTGCTAGAATTTTCGCCCCTGGCGCTGTCGATTAGGAAGATTTGGTCGTTTGTGGAAGCGAGGGATTCGGAGGTGGAGGTGCCGGCCGAGAAGGGGCCAGATGGAGAAAAGAGGCTGGTTAAGACGCTTGTGAGTGATTCCACTGATAGCAAGCGTCATCGCGGACACTGACTGGTGCTAGGTTGTCGATGGACGTTCGGCCACTCTCAGCTCCGCAAGTTCGATCATCGGGAGCGAAGAGGTGGTGACAGTCAACAGCACCCACGCGGACCTGTGCCGGTTTGGAGACGACCCGAATTCGTTCGCCTACAAGGAGTATATCGCGGAGCTCAAACGTCTGATCGAGGAGCTTCAATGCGGGGACCACCGCGGACTCACCTGGCTGGAGGAGGCACTGAAAGTCGACATTCATTCCTTTTACGAGGACAAGAAGCCAACTACCGACTCGATGATCAAAGTCTTCTCGGTCGTATCGCCCCTGCATGATCTCCTCAAGCGTGGCCCGGAAGTTTGTCTCAGGAAAGGATTCGAAGAGCTGCAAAACGATCCCATGCGCGCGCTCAGTGGAGGATCGCGCCAGTCGGTTTCCGGCAGCGCTGTGCAATTAGGCAGTCCACGGACGAGGCCACTTCGCGTGCCCTCGATCCAGATCCGCGACCCAAGCGGTCAGCCCCTCTACGCCGATGGGGAGAGCGAAATCTCCGAGCAGTCCACGGAGTCGGGCAGTGATCTAGACAAGAACCGCATCTCTCGTTTCGGTATTCGACGCCCCAAATTCAAATCAGAAGACGGCGATTCCCTGTACACGATTCATTCTGAGCCTCAAGACAATGTTCCAATTCAAAAGAAGATTAGTCAACTTCCGTACCTCTCCGGTCAACAGTTCCGATGGGTTCATGTGCCGTGCAATAACATGGCGTGGGTGCCCAAGGTCTTCCGAACCATCACGGAGGAGAGCAAGAAGCCGCTACTGAGCAGCAACTTGGTCCACCCTAGCGTGTGGGACTTGAAGCAGAACGTGCCCCGGCACGGCTACTCGCATGGCCGCTTCATGCAGCCATTCTGCCAGAAGATTGTGCCACTCACTCGAGCCGGTATGCAGGGAGCAAGGGACATGAAGGATGTGCAGCTGGTCGCCTACTTGCCCTATCTTCACTGGGATTCCTTCGCCGGCCTCATGCGCCGCAACAAGATCATCCAGAAGCGTCTCAAGCAACAGCTCCCTATTCCGGTTGCGCCCGAGGTCATGAACGGCAACTCGATGGAGACCAAGCTGATCTGGCAGTACCTGCGCGACTCGGCCAACCTGCCGCTGCACCACCGCCGCACCCTCGACCAGTACGGATACCCGTTGCTCCGCAACCTCGACGCGCGCGATGCGGACCAGGTCCTCTTCAAGCGGACGGGATCGATCGCGGACATATTGCCGCAGGAGGAGCCGCATGTCCAAAAAGCGCGCGAGCGGGAATACCGGAGACGTGCGCGGAGCCGGAGCAGGCTACGACAAGCGCAAAAGCAGCACGACGCGGGTACGGAGCATCTAAGTCAGCGCGACGCAAATGCGAAGGCGCTCATGGTCGACCAACTCTGGCTGTGGATCGTCGACCGCAAGACAGTCGTCACGTTCTTTCCAGAGCGTGAGGAGATGGACCCGACGGAGTTCAAACACGCGGATCTCCACAACGCGATCCACACGGACGTCAACGGCGACCCGCGTCTATCCACTCAGACTAGGAACTGCTTCGAGTTCGCAGCTCTAGCAGTCAAGCACGCCGTGACAGTATTCCTAGAGCAGAAGACGGACAAGGATCTTGAGGTATTTAGAATTTTTGAGGAGTACATTAGCAATTTGGTGAGTCGAAGCTTGGCGTCTCCGCAAATCCGTATCTCGGACTAACAACGGCCAGACCGAAGACATGACCGTCTCTTTCAAGCACTTCCGCAACAACCACCAAAACCCTGACGTCACGATTGAGGAGATTGAGGAGATCCACGACAACTCGGCTGACTTGACGAACTATCTCGAGCTGCGCGACGTACAGGACGAGCTTAGGACAATCAAAAAGCTCTTCGATGAGCAGACTAAAGTCGTGCGCGAGATGCAGCGCGCGTTCGAAGACTTTAGCGGGGTGCGGACTGTCGATGCGGCCCACGCCCCGGTCGGTGTCAAGGCGGGTAGCTGGCTCAAGGAGGCTGAGCACAAGATCCACGCGTACACGACGCAGGTGAACCACATGATCGAGAACTGCAAGACGGCCGAGGACGCGTACACGACGTTGCTGGACATGAAGCAGAAGAAGGCCAACGTGGTGGAGGCGGCGCTCTCGCGCAAGGCGGCCGACCGCGCCGAGCAGCAGAACCGCGCCGTGCTTGCCTTCACCGTCTTCACCGTCATCTTCCTCCCGCTCTCCTTCTTCACCTCCCTTTTCGGCATGAACGTCACCGAGTGGACCGACGAGCCGTCGCGCCTGCCACTGAGCCAGGTCCTCATCTACATGCTGACCTTCTCCGCCGCCTTCATCGGGCTTGCCTTCGTACTCGCCTTCGTCACCCGCGTCCGCTGGGCCATCCGCCAGGTGTGCCGCTACGCGTACTACAGCGTGCACGGCCGCTGGCCGTTCGATGCAGCGGCCGCTGGCAAGGAACCTGCGGGCGCAACCAAGTCGGGGCCCGCGAGCCCGGCGCACTCGGTCGCACCAAGCGCGAAGACTGGGTCAAGTCTGCGCACGCTGTGGATGCGAGGCCTACTGTGGAAGGGGCAGGAGAAGCTAGGGGATGCTAGAGGGCGGACGAGAGAGCAGGCGGCGGAGGAAGGGTCGAACGGGTCGAGCGAGTCGACCAAGTCAGGAGGTTCGGGAGGGTCGTCAGAGAAGGGTAATTAGCTGCCCAGGATCCTAGGTAGGACGGCGGGTGGCGTTCTTAGCGTTGGTGGGCATCTTTTGGTGGCGACGTTTGGTGTTTGGTGTGCTGTGTACGCATTTAGCTCGATAGATCAGAAAGAGCGAATTAAATGCCAATGACGCGCTGCTCGACGTCAAGCTATGCCCTAGGAGGGGGCGGGGGGGGCCAAACAGGCTACAGGCATTACTCCCGTAACAGGAACAGGAAAAGGACTGCAGTGGCAAAAGGGTCGTACAGTAGTTCCCACACATGTGTCACGTGAGGATGATGTGCGACATGCATCTTCCACCGTGGATCGGGTAGGTGGGTCGTCATGGCGGCGCGGTTCCAGCTGCCCAACTCGCTGGACTCGGTAAGCGATTCGCGATACGTACCTGCCGCTGCGGGGTGGATAGCCATCCAATATACTCTTCGAGTATGCATCTCTGCATGCTGCGAATGTCATCGTTGAGTCCAAGCTATTGCAGTAGGGATCTACAGGCGGTCGTTCGTCTCAGCAGAGGGCCATATGGTAATATTTCACTCGACTCTCCAATTTCGAGTGCAATTCACACGTTAGTGTAAAGAGTCGGAGCTTACAATCAAAGCCGTTTGGGCGGCGGAGTAGAAGCTGGGTTTAGTGCTGAAGAGTGCCTCTCCCACACTTGTCATGGTGGCGCGAACTACCCAGTTGCCGCGAATCAGATAACGCGCGGTCCGTTCTGGTGGGAGTGTAATGGTTACGCAACACAATTATTCTGCGCCGGTATCATGTTCGGCTTTCTGGTTTATTTGATACACCAGACGTCACTGCAAGTGCCGAGTGACGTAACTACATCCGAGTTCAAGCAGTTCTGCATCATGCCATACATCCTCCGTTGATGGGCTGGTCTACGGTAGCGCAATTGGCTTTGAAATATCAAGCCGCTCTGCCGCGTTCTTCGATCCCTATGTTGTTGGACTCTAGTCGTGCGTCATCCACACGCGTCGTGTAGCGATTTGCCAGCCAAGTGGGAATCCTCACCAACAGAAGAACACGAGAGGGTGGTTTCCTCCCGTCGTGTAGGGGCGTCCAAGACTGCTAAATTACATGGAGTTACAACCGTCATCATCGCATCGCAGACCAAGGCAGACAGCCTTCCCCCCGCCGCCTCGCCGATCTGATATCCGCTTCCGACCGTCCCGGGCATCCTGGGACGCGGTGAATGACGTCGCCGGCGACTATGCGCAGCGACTACGCGCAGCGACTCCGACGCGCGCCATTGGCCGACGATTGCGATGCTCGAAATCCGGCGCTGTCTTGCAGGTGCTCCTATTTGTAGAATTCGTGAATAGCCCTCATGTATAGGTATCGGACGAAGTTCCTTGCCACTAACACGGGGGATGAGTGCGTTTCCCAACCGGTGTCAAGCCCGGACGGCGGGAGTGATCGGGCCCCGTCTAGGTCGCAGGCTGATCCGTGTTCGTGGTGTTGAGCGACCCGCTTGACTCTCTACTGTACCGTGGCGTCACTGCATCTACATAGGTATACAACGGCGGAGCCGGGCACGGCCTCCGGCGTTTCCCGGACTTGGCTCTCCGTCCACGGCCTACGCTAGTTCTTTTATTACAGCAAGCGTCTAGGATGGCGCACAGACTTTTCTACCGCATCGGTCGCGGCTCGAGATTTTAGCGGAAGGTCTACGCGTAGTGCCTGTACGTAGGTCGCGGAGCCGGACACACCTCCGGCCTTTTCCCGAACTTGACTTTGGGCCCCGCCGCACGACTCTCTCCACGGTCCCGTGTCAGTCACAAGCTTTTGGATTTTGGCGATGGGATCTACGATCACGGTTACGGCCGATTCGGGCCTACATCCGGCCGCGCATCCGAGCCTTCCCACACCCCCGGGCGGCACAGCTTTCCCCTTCGCGCCGCGCCACCGTGCTGGCTTCAAGCGAGGAGGGGCGACGCTCTCGTCGTAATTCTCGTCCCCTCTTTGCAGAGTGCAACCTCGGGTCTTTTTCGCTTTTTCTCGCCCTTTCAACGCGCTGCGACCGTCTGTTAGTAGTCGCACTACCCGCGGGTCGCATTGTTACGAGCGGGCTCATCCCAAAAAGCCAGATGGTGTGAAGAACGGCCAACGGCGCGCTCCGGCATACAAAAGCAATTTCCGCGCCGTCTGCAAGCATATCTACCCAATTTGTTCCCATTTCCTTCTACTTTTGGCCCGTTTCTTCTCTTTGCTTCCTCGAAAAAGTTGAACGGAGACCCGGCCAGGGACCACGGGGCCGAGCGTTCCTTCAGACCACCCCGATGTCTCTGGGCTCGTTCTACTCGGACCGATCTAGCCCCCCTCGCCCTTCCTATGTCCTCTCGGGTCCCGACCGGATATTTTGTCATCATCCAAAGGCTGTCGCTTTGACGATGGTACCGTTTCGTAGATCCGCGGGGCGGGGGCATTGGACGCCCCGATCGTATCGACGTTCAACACTCGAAGCAACCCGGCGATAAGGACCCGCGCGTCCGGCTAGGCGTCGTCCGCACTGACTTTCTCCCTACGGATCGACCCACAAGGAACTAAGGGCCCACCTCGGGCTAGGGCTAAAATGCTTGTTTCAACTACCTGCTCTCTGCTCATTGGACCTGAAGCGATCGTCTCGCGGCGACAGGCGGCAACATCGGGCATGTGCGCCAACCTTCGCGGCCCAGCCGGGACCGAGCGTACGACGGGGGCCTGCCCGCGTTCCGTTGGCCTGGGAGCGTTAAGCCTAACGAGTCACGAATGACGCCGGTGTGCTGCTTAACCCACTTACCAAGACGGAGTAGCAGAGAGGACGGCGAGCACGCTCAAATGCAGATGCACGCGCATGCCGTCGCACCCGCAGCGGGCGGGGCCAAAAACGCGCAAAGGAAGATTGGAAAGGAGATAACAGAAGAGTGGTGCGAATGAGTTGAGATGGCCCAGATGTTCTTGGTGAATTAAGAAGCGCGGCGCGCGCTGATCCCGATCTGCACGCCTTTGACTCTGGGAACATGCCAAGGGTCCCTCGTTTGCATGGCGGCGCATGGGGGAGGCCTTTCTTTTGCGGAGACGGCTCCGGAGGTGGTTCCGGATGTGGGTCCGAAGGTGCTTCCTGCAGAGCGGCTGAACCCCTGTCTGCTGATCCGGTACACCCGCCCTCCGGGTTTGACTCTGGCACTTCTAATTGGCGCCCTTAGTTCCCGCGTCACCGTTGCTCCTATTACCCCCGGTTCTTTTACCCTATTTCGCGCGGGGCTAGCAGGTCTGGGCAAAGTCGAGACTTCTGGGCGGGGGCAGCATTCGCCGCACATTCAACTTCGTGACTGCGAACATGACCTGATTATTAGACGAAGCTTCCGGGCGTAAACAAATGCATAGGACGGGACGTTCAAACCTAGCGTATATGTAGTAGGCCTGAGACTGGTTGGAGAACTCGAGGCGCCCATACGGTACCAAAGGAAGTCGTACGCCGCGGACGAATGGAAAGCAGAGCATGTGTCGCCGTTGGGAAGTGATAAAAGCTAGCGCCCGTCGTAGTGGAAGCGATCCAGAGTCGAAGTTCGCTCCGCAAAATTGCCGCGGCGGAGTTTCACACACGGACCGACAAGCGTGGGTTAGTCGATGAGAAGACCAAGCAACAAATGGTAAACCAAGGCAAGTATTGCGTCTAGCCATTATTATTGCGGCTAAAAGATTCAAGACAAGGTACACTTCCGACGCCTGCGCTAGTGCAGGCACTCAACGCCCGTGCGCAGTCGAAGGCTGATCGAAACACGACGACTCGGAGCGAGTTGCCATCAGTAAGGGAACGGTTTCTCAACGCTAAACATATTTGCGACAATTTTCCAACCCCACTTGGCAACGCTATCGATGCCAGCCATGTCCTCCATCCAGTCCAGCAACCTCAATATATTCCGGTTCACCGTGTCGTCCGTGTGCAATCGTGTCAGCAACGGATTCAGGGTCGGATTGTCGATCGCCATGCGAACAATGATCAGGATGCCGAGAAAATTCTGGGTCCAGACGAACGAGAACGGAATCAAGCGCTTTCGATCTCTGATGGGCGCCATGGCGATCGGCCACTCCATGGCGCTGCGCAGACATCTCGCTGCCGCCTCCTGGTCTCCAGGCAGCAGATTGTTGGGGAAATGGAGGCACTTGTACACGAACGGTCGATGGATCATGAAGTCTGTGTAGTAGTATCGGGTCCTCAGCTGCGCCGTAAACATGTCTAGACTGTACGGAAGAACTTTGCTGGATCCGTATCCCTTCTCTAAGAATAGCAGTTGCGATGGGCGACTGCCACCGATTTTGGGATAGGTGAAGGGCTCCTCGTCGCTCCATTGGACGCATTCCGGCAACACAGTTCGCCAGTTCACCAGCTGCCGCCGAAGCTCGTGCACGACGGGAAGCGGCGGGCATGCGTTTTGGTTCGTCGTTTCGGTCGAGGCTGATGAGGCTATGTTATCAGCTTTTAAGTTGGATTTTTGGGTAGATGTCGGAGAAAGGGAAAAAGAAGTTAAGAGGATACCGTTCGTACAATCATAGATTGTGGTGTGCACTCTGGTAATCAACTTTCGGAGTGCTATTAGCGACATATGAGTCAGAGACCATTGCTGGAGCTCTGGGGTGGCCGCTCCTTTGGAAGCGGGCAGCGGAACGCTGTCTTCGAATTCCATGATACCCGTCGGTTTCAGATCGAGTTCGAAATGCAGCCAGCTTATGTTTTCAGAGGTCAACAGTCGTCCAAACGAACCGGGCAGACACCTTACCTCTCGATGAGATTGCACGTCCAATATACGTTCTTCAAGCTGTTGCCCGCTGTGGAGTTCCAATCGATCGAGTCTAGCGGTTGGCTACGACATGGTCAGCATTGGAAGAATGTCAATATGGGACGTTTGGGACCAACCAGGCCAAGACGATCTGGCACGAGCTGCAAGCCGCGACAAGAGATCGCCAAAAGTCCTGTGTGGAGTGTCTCCGTCAGCGCAAGACCTAGGGCATAGGTAAGTCGGCGCGAATCATACCATGTGGCGGCAGGAAGCGCTATAGTAAACACTAAGAGACGGTCAGCATGCGGAGGGAAACTACAAACGCAATGATACTTGTACTAACGCCACCAGCAAGTGGACTTGAATGTTCTCCATGTGGCATTCTGTCATCACGTAACCGATCCTTCGTCTCGCCTCGTTGAACAACTCGAGACCTGGCGGTCTCTCGGCCGTCCCACCTCGTATGCCGCTGTTGGGTTTGAGGGGCGTGCCTGATACGCCTTCCAAGGCCACCTTTCCGAGAGCGCACACGAGCAGTACGATGATGGAATGGTGGCTGCCAAAACTGAATCCGTACTGCGAAACGGCCTTGAGGGTATCCTGATAGACGTCTGGGTCCAGGATCGGATGGAGCACGTTGAACCTGTTAAAGTACTCTGTGGAGTACAGGTGGACGTTTTCGAGAGAGAGGTCTTGAAAGAATATTGTTGGGCCGCCCGGACTGTCCATGTACTGACTCGTGAGCGAATCATCGCATGGCAGGGACCCCGGGTGCTTCTCGAGCTCGAGATGCACGAACCATGGCGTGCCTTCTCTGAGGATGACATCTAGGTCGGCGTGAGCCGCGAGCTCCTCGTCCGTGAGTCGTTTGTACACGGCGGGCCAAAGCAGGACCTTGTGGGGGGCGGTGAGTTGGAGATGGTGGTCGCGTGCGCGCTCAGAGATGGACCCGAACTGGGACAGCCTGGGAAAGGTCTCGCCGGCGAGCAGCCTCTCCTCGTACCCGTGGGGTGGAGGGTTGTCGACGACTACGCTGCCGTTGCTGTTTATGTGGTACGACATCTTGAACAGCGGATCGTCCGGGCACAGGATCCTCCCGATCGCGTTCGTCTTGTGGTGCTGCCAGAGCATCATTTCGGCCACCGACATAGCCGTCTTGTCTTTCCTACCCGAGTCAGCGTCAACGTGCGAACGGCAATAATCAAGAGACTCACTTGGTGGCCTGCGGCTCTCGGTACCGGCACTCGACATTGAGCCGCTGGCAGAGGCCGCACTTTGGACGAGCCTCGTCGCACTTTGACTTTCGGGACCGGCACGTCTCACACGCCTGCGCCGCGATCACGGCCCTTTCGCGCCGGATCGGGGATCCCAGAGAGCTCGGCGTGGACCGAGACGCGGGCACAGACGCGGACGCCCCCGCAGACCCGAGGGGAGCAGCGGGGTCGAAGTCGCTCATGGTGGCGGGATGGTGCGTGTCGCGGCCGAAGGCAGGAGCGCGAAGCGTCCCGGTTTAGGCGACTACCCGAACCAGGAGGAGCATAGCCGGGGACGACTCGCCGGTCGACCAAAGTGTCTGGAGGGACGGTTCTTGTGGTCTGACGATGGGACTGCCGCCTTCGAAACCAGTTGGGTGCAGATCCCGGATTCCGGTTCAAGTCGGGATGTCGCGCAATTGGCAGAGCCGCTCGCAGTCCAGAACAACGGCCAATTTTACCTGCATCCAGTGCGGCCCACGTTAGGCAGAAAATCGCCTGAAAAAGCGCGGTATCGCCAGGACGCAAGAGGAAGTGCGGAGGCAAAGAGCGGGAGAGAAAAAGCAGCAAGCAAGCAGTGGATGAGCAGGGGATGTGGAGATGGCGGCGGTGGGCAGAGAAGTGGGTGCTGGTATAAGGCAAATTCTGGCAGGTGTTTGGCGCGTTCCACGGGCGCTCCACGGGCGCTCTCGCCAACATCAAGCCCCCTCTCCTTCGAGCAGGCGACGCCGCGGAGGCGGACCCAAGGTCCGCAGCGCCCCGTTGCGAATCGAAGGCTGGGGACAAACCCCCATGGACGATCGCCTAGTAGAGGGCGGGCGACCCGTGATCCCGCGCACGTGACCCTCGGCCCGCCACACCCGCATTATGCCTCCCTCGCGCGTGCCCCCGTGCCGCGCTCTCGGGCGCGAATGGCGAGCCATCGCGGACCGCCATGTGCTGGCCGCATTGCGATTGTGAACGTTCTAGGCAGAACGAAGCCATTCGCTCTCGCCACCTTGCCGAGTGCCGCCACAGTTTTGCTCGGCTACGGCCACCCACACGGGAGCGTCCCAATGCTCCCATGGCATGACGAGCAGGACACACATTCTCTCCCCTATCAAGACATTTTCTGCGGGTCACCCCGTCTTCCAAGCCGGCGACTTGACAAACTCTTCTGAAAGACATCTAGGACCGCCCCGTGCGCTTCTTGGCCGATCCGGCGAGCCGGCCTTTTGGTGCCGACTTCCACGGCTTCCGGGCCCTTTGGCAGACGAGTCCGTCCGGTCCTTGAGGTCCTTCACGAACGGCATCCTCCACCTCCAATGACAGCGCGTCGGAATGCGCCCCGACCTACGTATTATTGGCTGGGAGCAGGTGAACATGTGCCGAGCGTCGGGGCGCGCGGCGGGGAGAAAGGATCGCCACCGCGTGGGCTCGATCTAAATCGCGATCTGCGCCTATTTAGGAAGGGCTCCGGAAGTTTTTCCTATGTATCTGGCTCTCTTCTTCTTTCACTCCAATTTCTTTTCGTGACCTCCTTGCTCGAATCCACTTCGGAACCGTCCGCACCGCCACACACACCACCGCCACCCTTTGCCACAGGCCCCAGCCAATGACGCGATTGCGGCGGACATTCTCGTCCTAGCCACTTGCCTGTCACTATGTTATTTTTCGGTATCATATGATCGCCTAGAACAGACCGGCTTCGGCTCGGCTGCAACAATTGATTAATTCCTTTCCGTGGCAAATGTCCTGTACCCCCGCCGTCGTACCCTTTATTCCTTTCTATTTCTTTCCCGTCCATGCCCGTCGTGGTTCGGCCGCGAAAGCTTCGTCCCAGTTCCAGCCTGTCAGGTGGAAACCGTTCCCTATTGGCGTTGGAGTCGCGAGCTCGGAACTCAGTCTTTTGCCGTTTGACGCTACGGAAGGTCCATATCATGATTGGAGGCCTTGCCTGCCGACATCGTCCGCGCTGACGTTCCAGACTGTTCCGGTTGGGGCCACCGCTTTGTGGAACCATCAGCTGGACCATCATAGTTCGTGCAATAGGATCCCGCCCCTAGGCCGCCGCTGCATTTCTAATCTTGGGTTGCTTTCGTTTGAATGCCACAAGTTCCGAACGTGTGCCTACCCGGAGTGGAACGATTATTCGGAGTTGGTCACACGGTCAAATGATGGAAAACTTCGCGAAGCATCACCCACATTATTAAGACCCATGCATATCCATTGGTTGTAGTTGAGATTATACATCCCCAATCTCGTGCGCGGATTAGGCTATTTTGACTGGCCTCTTTTTTCATCCCTGTGAACACTCGCTTAGGTTACACGGCTCATGGCACTACCTGTCTGTTGGACATCTGACTCTGTGCCACCCGGCCCATCTTCGCCGGAAAATTGTGCTATCTGCTAGAGCCTCAGTGAGTCACAGCGGCAAAGAGGCGTTCTAATTCCGGATATTTCGGTCGCAGTAAGGGCCATGACCCTTTCGATCATTATCCGCTAGGGACAAGCTAAACAACTATAACCTGGGACCGGTGAAAATTCATCGTGTTTCTTCCTCCGGTGGCAGGCCGCGAACGACATCGGAGGCCTTCCTCGCCACCACCCCCTTTATTGTCAGCGTCGTAGGAGTAGAATATCACCAATCCTCGTTCCCTAATTCTGCTACCGAATGCAAATTGTGGACAGGGTCAAAAGCTGGCCCAGGCACTTGGACGGCCGGTATGTACAATGCACACCATGTCCCTGCATCTCGCCGTGGCGCTGCCCTACAGTCCAAGCTTAGTCTAGGCATCAGCTGGCGCTCAGGTGACGGGTTACACGTCCTGCACGACCCTACAGCTGCGCGCTCTACACGTTTCTCGGCCCGCTTAGCGCAGGTTGGGCGGGCGAGTTTCTTTTTGCGCATGCCGCTTTTGGATAGGTAGAAGGAGCGCCGCAATGCATAGCGTCTGGTAGGTCAGCTAGCACGTGCCGTCGTGCCTAGTCGTTGCGACGTGCTCTATGATAGGCTTGCGGAGGTGGGTGTGGCTAGTGGACCTGTAGGTAGGTAGATAGGTAGGTATATTCTTACTCCCATGCCGGCACGCTTCGGCCGAAGGGGGGGTGTCCG
Source organism: Lineolata rhizophorae (assembly GCA_010093515.1). Taxonomy (NCBI): domain Eukaryota; kingdom Fungi; phylum Ascomycota; class Dothideomycetes; order Lineolatales; family Lineolataceae; genus Lineolata; species Lineolata rhizophorae. Next base: position 75,284 of record MU001683.1, on the reverse strand, counting down.
CGGCTAATCTTCGGCGAATCGCC
>MU001683.1:0-74041 GCA_010093515.1 Lineolata rhizophorae | reverse complement strand
CTTGATCATGGCATGAATAGGATGTCGGTCCTGCTTGACCTGACATTGGACCCAGAATCTCTTCAGTGCTTGGTCGATTCGGATGTATGGGTCATCCACCGAGGCCTCTGCCCACACCACCTCCGCTGCTGCGGTACGAAAGGCTCCGGTGATCGCTTGGGCACCGATTTTAGGGGCTCTGGCCAGCCTTCCCATGTCATGAAGAGTGGTCTGGGGTCCCCACACTGGTGTCGCGTAGTCCATGACTGGGACGATTGTGGCTTGGTATAGTCGCCGGGCCGCGTTCGGTCGTAGGTTCTTCAGTCGGTGGAGGCCCACAGCCGCTCTCTCACCGCGACTTGCCGCTCGTGCTAGATGTTCGTGGTAGCGTAGTCCTTGATCCAGTATCACTCCCAGGATCTTGACGGTTCTAGATGGTGTAATTTGGTTCTCGTCGAATCGAATCGGTCGGGGTACTTCCATCTGGACTGTCTTCTTCCGCGTGAAGTGGATGCATTGAGTCTTGGAGGGTTCGAATGTGGCCCCGCTGATAGTGGACCTGTAGATCCTGTGCGCTGGATCCCGGTTGGGATGTTCCTGGCTAATTAGTCAGGGCGAGTGGCAGTTAGGACGTCATCTTAACGCGGCAGGGTCTCCGCGGTGCTCTTAAGTTTTGCGTGAAGCGAGTTAGTTTGGTAGATGCACGTGACTCCCTCCATAGCGCGACACAACTGTAGCTGTCTCTCGGGCCGAACTGTGAGCTGCGAAGGTCAATGTAGAAACTCCATATTCCCGACTTGCCGATAAGGATGACAAGAGCGATACTGTTACGCTGTGCGTACATACATCGTGGATCGGGTCTTGGGTACTCTGAAAGAATCCCAAGCCTAACTGAGCTGGCACAGGTAAAGCAGTACAGATATAGCATGGCCAAGAATCTTGATGTAGCACAGCCAAAACTCCAGATCTAGAATGTCGGAGTGCATGCTTACTGTGCGGGGGTGAAATTAAGAGTCAGGTCTCTATTCGTAGAGTGATGATAAGTTCTCTATTGTGGTATTGGAGCCGGGGCAAAACACTAGATTTTGCATTGCTACATGATAGACCAAGTGATTCGGCCCATTTCTTCTCGATGAGTAAAAATGCTGACATAGGACAATGCTGATATAGGACTCCAACTTGCTGCGATTCTCCCATACTAAAAGTACACTTGAAGATTTGAATATACCGCCTCTGTCACTCATCCTAATTCTCTTAGAGATGAGCGTAGAATACTGTTATTATGATTGTATTGTCTCTGGCCGGTTCTTGTAGGATGCTGTTATGGAGCGAAGTGTGATTTTAAGCAAACTAGGCAGTTAACTTGTCAACCACGCCAAAGTAGAACAAATCACCTACCGCTTTTAGCAATCATGCGTCTGGCCTAAATTGTACATGATTACTCAGCATTGGCATGATTTAGGGAACTTTCGAGAAAAGCCAAGACGATATACTAAGCCATAAGAGTATTTTGTGTAATAGGATAAGAGGCCGAATCATTGGCTCGATTTGCTTAAACCGCTTAAAGAATACGTGATAGTTAAGTAATATAGCCCGTAGACCCCCTTGCCTTGCCCGTAGTGACATTGTATGGAAGTACAAGCTCGTACTCCCTCGAGCTTTACGATCCTTAGCATGGTGTTGGGCTTAGTTTGCTTTGAACTATACAGACGGAGAGGCTTACTAGATAGGACGAAGTGCAGGGCGGTTGGCTACTCAACTCCATAAAATCTCTACGAGCATACTTTTTTCTGTAACACTGTGGCTGCATGATAAGCGGGCTAATACTTCTTGTATGTGCGGGTAGCCCTAATAGCGCTTGTACCTATGACCTCGATACTATATCAAAAATACTCGATCATAAGTCGTTTAATATGATTTGAGCAATCAGGTACACTTTGGGCTAGACAAAAGAGTGCCTACAATGAGAAATGAAATGTCTTATCTTAGCATGTTTTGACAAATCAACCGTCTCGTGTATTCAAAATGACGATCTGTTCAAGAGTTCACGATAGGTGCTCCTATCAGGAGGTATGCATAAAAAACTCTCTAGAGTAGGAAAACCCATTCTAAGTCATTTTACTTGCCTCTGGTACTTGCAACCGATATGCACCATGTTGAGGACTCTCCCATGCGTGGCACCTAAATAAGGTGTTTCGGCGGATGTCGCGAGATTTACCCCGCCTACATGCGTCCGTCATTCCTTGCGCGTGCGACAGTGGTCTACCTCAGGCCTATAGAGCAGGTCCCTCCTGAGGGAGTATTGTACAATATCTGCGTGTTACACGGGCGATACAGATGTTCTCACGACTCCGTTCGGTTTTTGGGTCCCGACTGTATAATAAACGCTCATCCATCTCAGTTGCCTACAGCCTCTGTGTGCCATGTCTCTGCAGGAGAGGCAAAGGGAGCCGCACGCTGAGCACAAGAGAAATGATTTGTGGCAGTCATTTCTATTCTACACGGTCAGGAATGTACCTTTTGTATCGATGTTTGAATGCCGACGAACTAATCGCTTGAGAGAATCAATCCATCGACAATCAAATTATCGTTCAGACATGTATTTCCATCTCAATTAGATAAGTCAAAACACTTTAGTTGTATAGTCTCAACTCATCCTACCACCTTAAAACCCCGCAAACATTACGACAGAGTCGGGTATATCATTGTCGTTTCTCTTTACGTACTTTCATCCAGGCCATTGCTACGCCGACGCTCGCGACCCTTCTCTACCATATTCTCATTATGCATCAAATGCCCGGCCTTCTCCATCAACTTGCCCGTGCGGGAGTCTATTCGTGTGCGCGGAGTCAGTTATCCAGTTCAAGTTGACTAACATTGGCCTGATCCCATACAACTCTCATCTACTTCACATCGCAAACATAGCTGAGACACTTACCACTTGCAAAACCCCCTGTCTTGTTCCCGGCGCCTGGCCCGTCGGTCATGCCGGAGCCGTAGTCAGTTGAGCCGCCCGTGTAGGGCCTGCTGTCGGTGTGCTTGTCGAAGCGCGTATCGGCCGTATTGGTTGCGCTGGGGTCGGCGTCAGGGGCTGACTTGTTGCCAAAGCCGGCTCCCGCCTCGGTGCCAGAACCGTATGAAGAGCTCATGATGGATGACGTATACCGTGTCGTTGTGTTTGAATATGGAAGTTGCTAGATAATGAGAACCCCCAACTTAACTCGACTGAAAGGAATCGCACAATTAAATAGTTTGGGGCCCTCATGGAGCGACAATGCTCTGGAGGCGTCATTTCGTCACTTCCACAAGCAACTTAAAACGATCAACATCATCACTGATAGCGAAGGGAGGGATTAGACCCTTTTTAAATACCTTGGCTCTAGAGAAAATTATGATTCGACGGGACAGCGATCTAACTCGCCCCCCTTTCCCGTCTCCCCGCGGGGTAACATTATCCATACTAAGGGTACCAATCAGGCCGCCGATAACTGACTTTGGAAAAGGATAAGTGTTTTGGCTACTAGTTTGAGGCTAGACGCTTGCTTATCTGTACGTCACGACGCGGCAACAAGAATAGCGCGGAATGGGCTGAGGCGATGATCGTGCTCGCGGGATGGTTTGGACGCGTGGCATCTTACTGGAAATGACGAAGGGGCGCACATGTTTGGGCGCCTGGATCGGGGATTTGTACTGGAGTCATTTGCACGTGGCGCCGATCCCCTATAGATAAGGCGGAATTGCATCACCGTCAAGAGGTGCTAGGGTGAGATAGTGCGTAACAAGTCCATATGGACTACCGTACATGCTATTCTAGGTATGACTAAGCAGACATCAGACGCCAAGACACGCACGTGCTCGACTTCTAACGGACGTATTTGCTCTAGATCGATTAGCATAGGTAATAAGAGATTGGCTCTGATATACTAACCATGAAGCGTTTGTGAAAATCCGAACGAAGAAGATCGTTGACGAACTCCTTTTTCTTCTTGTCGTCCGCACCTCGGGCCTGATTTTTGAAGACCACGTCGTCATCCCACCTGCGAAGTTAGCGGTGAACTCGCATACAGCATACGGCGCGGACCTACCGCCGCTTGACATTGAAGTCATTTGGATTCAAAAGAGGGTTTCCGCGCGCAATCTTAAACTCGCGCTCCTCTTCCTCCTTGGCGGTGCGCTCGGCCTCCTGCGCAATCGTTAGCACTGATGGGATGAATGTCAACCCGTCGGCGGTGAGACAAACCTCCTTGGCTTTCTGCTCTGCTCGTTCTCTCTTGATTTTCTCCAGCTCTCGCATCAGCTCTGCTTGCTCGTCCTCCTCATCGTCGTCGTCGCTGTATATGCGTCAACACTTGGAATCGCAATTGTCACAGCATGAGAACGCCTACTCATCCTCACTATCATCGCTGCTTGCCTCCGGATCTGAATCCGCATCGACATCTCGCGCTTCTTCTAGTATCAACCGCCTGCGTTTGACCTCGGGGTCCTCTTCATGCTTAGACTCGTCGCTTGTAGCCTCCTCGATAGTGCGCTTCTGCGCCGCCGACGTCTCGGGCTCGTCTTCCTCGACCAGGTTACCGTTCTTCTTGGCAAAGTGCGCCGCCTCGGCCTTGAGGAGCTCCGCACGTAGGTCCCGGCTGGTATCGGCCTCGCCACCTTGGCCGGGTTGTCTATGTCGCGTTTAGCGTATGTGTGCTTGTGGGGGTGTTCGCGAGTAGCTACCGATGCTTTAGGGTAGTGTAGGCTGGAAGCAGGCGTTGGTGGTATGCCGGCCCGCGAAGGGCTTCTTTGCCGCGAGCCTTTGGCCATTAGCACTAGCACGTGGATCCATGGGCGAGCGAGCTCACCGGGTCAAAGGTGGGTCTATGGGCTGTGGTCATTTTGCCGGCCAAGGAACAAATTCAAGAAAAGAATAGTGAGGTGCGTACGTTGGATGTTGCACGGCTGGGTGGAGGGCCCGAGGCACGAGTTCAAGAATGGCCGGGGAAGCCGTTTATCCGCCCCGATGCGGCTCGATGCGCATTCCAAAATTTAGAGCGTCCACCTGAGCTCCGTCGAACATTAAAATGTGAAAAGCGCAGGCCGAAATTTCGCCAGTATGCCTCGAGAAGCCGAGCTCTCGCTCAATGAGCGCGAGTTCATTCTCAAGGCTCTGCATGAGAATGTCAGGCTGGATGGTCGTGCATTTGACGATTTCCGCAAACTGGACCTGACTTTTGGTGATGAGCCGGGCTTCACGGACGTGAAACTGGGCAAGACTAGGTGCGCGCTGTGGTGTTTTTATACTGCTACGGGATTCTAATGAGTTGACTAGAGTCATAGCACGAGTTTCTGCAGAAGTGATGGCACCTCTTCCGGACAGAAAGTTTGATGGTATATTCAACATCGTCACGGAATTCTCTCCCATGGCGTCTCCCGCCTTTGAAGTTGGGAGGTGGGTCGTCTCGCTCACGTAATGCTGCTAGCTCTAACCAGCCTTAGACAGACCGACGCGGAGGTGATTTTGTCTCGAATTCTGGAAAAGGCGATTCGGCGAAGCTCCGCTCTCGACACGGAGTCGCTCTGCATTATCGCGGGATCCAAGTGCTTTCAAATCCGCGCCGACGTCCACGTCGTCGACCACGACGGCGGCTTGATTGACGCTTCTTGCATCGCCGTAGTAGCGGCTTTGCAGCACTTCCGCCGGCCGGACGTGCTGGTGGAGGGTGAAAAGGTCACGGTGCTGAGCACGCGCGAGCGCGAGCCCATTCCGCTGGCGATGCTGCATCACCCGCTCTGCGTGACCATTTCATACTACGACTCGGGCGCCATCATGCTTGTGGATGCCGACCTGGCGGAGGAGCAGGTCCGTGAGGGCGAGATCATCGTCACGATGAACAAGAACGGCGAGGTTTGTCAGATGGTCAAGTACGGCGGCACGCCCGTGGATGCGCTTGCACTTCTCGACTGCACAACCCTAGCGCTCAAAAAGGTCCAGGCCATGACCAAATATATTCATCAAAAGCTCAATGAAGACGCCAAGAAGCGGGACATTGGCGGGCTCATGGCGGAGCTCACGGCCGAGAACGAGAGGTGACGCAGCTGCTTGTTGGATTTTGGACTTTTTGCTGGACCGAACCGGCCTCTGATTATGGCAGAGCCTCGGTTTCTGATTACCAGCCGCAACATTTGGCCTGCGAAGCCTGGCAAACGGCCGCGCGCGTATCTTACGGCTTGGATAAAAAGGCGTCGCCTAATAGTTCCAAATGGAGATGGGGGGCTGTACGGAGTACGATTTGCAGGGTCCCGACAGCTTCATGTGAGAACCAGAATTAAACGAACTTTATCTACAACTAAATCCCATGCCGAGCTCCGTAATTCGCTAGCACCTGCAAGACCTAGGACGTCATTGGCTACTATCTCATGCTAGGCAGTTTGTCAGCGTCCCGGAAGCTTCTAAGCACCCGGTCCCGGCCTAGTGCACGGCCACTCGGCTCCCGTGCCACTGAGTTCCTGCAAGCCGGCCGCATCCACGCGTCGAATTTGGCAGCTTCAGGCTCGGTCGGCATGCGCAGCCGCGTTCCGGCCATCGCGAGCATAAATTCCGCAAGATGCCGCGCTCCGCTTCGTGCCATTGTACAACAAAGCTCGGCTGAGCTCAGCCCATGTGCTAGACTTGGCTTTGAGCCACTGACATCTTTGACGTATTCACCACTTCACCACCGCAGGTCACTTGTCCGACTCCACCGCTTACGCAACACTCTTCTTAACGCTCGGATACAGCACAGAAACTGTTCGAAAATGAGTTCTAAGCTCGTCCCGTCGAACCCGTCCGAGGTGATGGTCATCCGCAACGTGACTGAGAACATCACCACTCTCTCCGCGCCGTTCTACCGTTTCGGGAGGATAAAGGTCGGAGGGCGCGGAACGCTCGGTAGGTTTGCCCAGCCTATATAGCGCGGCAGAAGCTGTGGAGTCCGGCTAACAACGACCAGTCAAGCTGCCCTCTGGCGGTGTCGCCGTGTTCTCGCCTGTCGCCTTGACGCCCGAGGTCAGAGAGACGGTGTCGGGGATGGGCCCGGTCAAGTACATCGCCGCTCTCGACGTCGAGGTATGACTTTCTGATCCGTTCATATGCTCAAGCTGATTGCGTAGCACCACATATTCCTCGGTCCGTGGCACGAGGCTTACCCCGACGCTAAGGTGATTGGGATGGAGGGCCTACCGGAGAAGCGAGCCAAGCAAAAGAACGAGGAAGTGCCCTTCGCAGTCGTATTCCCCAGCAAGGACAAGGGATCAGTCAAGGTCGACGAGGACTTTGACACGGCGTTTGACTACGAGTTCGTGGCTAGCCATGCAAACAAGGAGCTCGTCTTCAACTACAAGCCTGAGCGCACCCTCATCGAAGCGGATCTCCTCTTCAACCTGCCAGCCAAAGAGCAGTTTTCCAAGTCGAAGGATAGTCCCACGGCTGGTATCTTGACCAAGCTGTTCACGGCCTTGAACGGCACGTCGGGTTCCGGTGGTGCCCAAAAGCGCTTCATCTGGTACGCCATCAGCTCCGGCGACCGGACCGGGTTCAGCAAGAGCGTGAGTAAGATCGCGAGCTGGGACTTTGACCGCATCATTCCGTGCCATGGAGACGTCATCGAGACCGGTGGCAAGGGCATCTTCGAGAAGATCATGCAGTGGCATCTGGATATGGCGAAGGACAAGAAAGATTGATCGGAGCGATACCACTGGCGTCCGTGATTTTGTAGTCACATAGCGTACAGAAGCATAGTAATTTAATTGTTGCTGCCCTGCTTGTCCGTGCAGCGGGCGCTCTGATATTAGCGCGATGCTATCGGGAGCTGGCCCCATGGAGCACCGCAGCTCCTCGGTGATCTGTGCATCAGCTGCGACTTTTCTGTAACCGACTGTCTTGAAATTGCGCGAGCTCCCAGCGAACCCCTCCGGCGCCCGTCGCAAGATGCATCAGCGGCCGCCATGGATTTCGTGAGTCTTCCGCCACATTCGCCGTGCTACTCGCGTTGGCGTCGCTGACCGGACATAGCTGTCGCGATTGATCGGCGTCGGCTCGCAGAGCAAAAAGGCAGCCGCCAACGACCCCCAACAGCGCCTGGCGCGGTTCAAAAAGATATACAACCAAACGCTGGTGCGTGAGCCGCCCCGTTTCTTTTATTGGCACAAAGCTCACGATGCGCAGCAAACATGGCAAAGGGCACCCTCCCTCTCTACCGAGCCTCAGGCCGTCGAGGCTATCCGCGGCTTCTTCCAGCGCCTTACGGCCATCCTCACCGACGAGTCGCGTTCGCCGGCGCCGCACCTGTGTCTCTCCTTCGCCGCGTCGTCGCGGCTGTACACGGCCGTGTCGAGCATCGCATCGACGGCCCACAACGAGGGCGTGGTGCGCGAGGCCGTCGCCCTCTTCGCCGCCCTCATCGACAGCGAGGAGGAGGAGTTCCTGGCGGAGCGGCGCTTCGCCGAGGCGCTCATGACCTTCGTGGGCAAGATCGCGGGGTCGAGCACCGTCGTTGTCGGCGAGGACACGGACAGCGAGATTGTCGAGCTGCTCTTCGGCATCGCCGCCAAGATCCGCCTCCAGCCAGAGATCCTGCCCGTGTGGTTCAGCTCCGGGACGACCGGCCGCCACGTCTCGGCCGGGTCGCAGCAGCTCAAGGACTTTGCGGGCATCACGCAGAAGGAGGACTTTCCGCTGTGCTACCAGCTCATCGACCACGTACACCATGAGGGGCGTATCGGCGACTTTGCCCGCACAGGGCTGCTGTACATTTTCGAGTCCGCGTCCAAGTCGCAGGAGCTCGAGGGCTGGATCGTGGAGAGCGATCTGCCCACCCTCATGGCGACGGGACTGGGTGCGCTGTACAGCCAGCTGAGCAGGTGTGTCATGGCCAAACACGTGAGTGTTATAGGCTAACTTTACAGGAAACTATCCGTCTTGCACCCGCCGGACGACCTCCCCATCATCCTCGCGCTATCCGACTACACGACGCTCCAGCGGCCGTCCGAGGCCGATAGCATGTACTCCCCCGACTTCCAGCTCCACATGGACACCTTTCTCTCTTACCTCACCTTCTGGCAGGACGTGCTCGAGCACTGCAAGTCGTTTGACGTGAAGCAGACGCTGATCGATCACTTCCAAGTGCTGTTTTTACAGCAGTTATTGTATGTGCATTACAACTTTCCGACCAACGTCCGCTAACTGCTTAGATACCCATCCCTCCTGGAATCGTCCGACATCGATGGCGGGTCCTCGGTGGCCGTCCTAACCTATCTCAAAAGGATCCTAGATGCCCTCGACCACCCCGAGCTCGTCCACATGATCCTCAACTACCTCCTTGCCATCCCAGAATCGCTCGACCTCAGCAAGTCCATCACGCCGCGTTCGCCCGTCGCGGCGAAGCGGCGCATGTCGCTGATGCTCCTCAATGAGCCCGAGAATGAGGACGACCGCCTCAACCCGTCTCTGTTCAACCTAGTAGACCTCATCCTCAGCAGCCTGCGGTCGAGCAACCCGCAGACGGTGATCGCGTCGCTGCGACTCGTCGCTGTCATCCTCGGCAAGAATCACGGCTACGCTGCCGGCACGCTCCTCCGCGTCGTCAACGTGCACACCAGGGAGCCCCAACGGACCATCGGGGCGCTGGACGAGGAAATGGACCGCTACCTCGCGCTGGTGGAGGAGGTGTCGGCCGACTGGGCCGGGCTGGACGACGCCTACGAGTCGCACCTTCGGGACATGCAGAGGCAGCTGGAGACGCATCCGTGCTCGGCGAAGTCGCTCGCCTTCAACGACAGTGCCGCAAACATCACGTCGCCCCACTCGCGGGAGTACTTCTTCGCCGACGGGCCCAAGGAGCCGGCGCTGCACCACCTCAGCCCGGACGACCCGCTGCTCCGCGGCCTCCTCGAGCTGCTCGCCACCTTCTTCACCAACGACATCGAGACCAACCTCGGCCTGACCGACGCCATCGTCACGCTCGCGTCGTGCTCGCGCCTCCGCCTCGAGGGCTGGCTTGCCGTCGAGCCGTCCAACTATACCTTTTCCGATTCCGCGGCCGCGCCAAATGGAACCACGGCCGCCACCATCACCGCCCCCGGGGACAGCGCCGCCGACAACAACGCCGACGCCACCGACGACGCCGACGCCGCCGAAGCGGCCGCCCTGCGCAAGTACTATCTGGCGCGGCGGCGGCCCTCGTGGGCCCCGCAGCAGTCGCCGGCCCTGCTGTCGGTTCTGCAGCGCCTCGCCGCCCAGCTCGCCGCCCTGCGCGCAAAAGTGCCAGACTTCGACGCCCTCGTTGCGACCCGCAAGCAGGCGTTCCGGATCCACGAGGAAATCAGCGAGGCCATGGCCGCGCCGGCGGGCGCCATGAGCGCTCACCACGGCGGCGGCGGCGGCGGTAGCACCAGCGCGCCTGGCATCGCATCGCCGACGCCCCAGCGGCCGCCGGCAGCGGGAGCCTCGGTGCTGGACGCGGGCGCGTCGACGGGGTCGCCTTCGCCGGCGGCCTCCTCCGCCTCGGCCATGGCGACGGGCTGGGTTCCCCAGGTCCCGCCGGGCGTGCCCCGGCACGTGGCGGCGGGGATGGGCGCGGCGGGTCCGGGCTCCGGCCCGTCCAGCCGCGCCGCGTCGCCGCGGGGCCGCAAGGAAGGCGGCGGCGGCGGCGGCGGCGGCGGCGGGCGGCCGCCGGGCTCGGCGCCGGGGACACCGCAGCCGCAGGGGCCGACGCAGACGCAGGCGCAGGCGCAGGCGCAGGCGCCGGCCGTCGCGGCGGCGTCGCCCGTCCCGGCGGCGCGGTTCGGTTTCGGGGCCGGCTCCGGGCCCGCCGCGGGGGGAGCCGGGGTCGGCGCGCCCAGGACGGAGCAGGTGGCGGCGGGGCGGACGCCGCTGTCGAGCCCGAGCCCGAGCCGGCAGCGGGGGGTGGCGGCGAGCGGCGCGGGGGCCCAGGCCCAGGCCCCGGCGCAAGCCCAGGGCAGGAGGCAGGCGCGGCGCGACCCCGCGGCGGCGCGCAGGGAGCAGTTGCAGCTCATGCGGGACGTGGTGGAGATTGCGGACGCGGGGTGGGTGAGGAGGAAGGTGGGGTTTCGGCGGAGGGGCGGCGGCGGCGGTGCGGGAGGGGGGGGCCCGCGAGAGGCGCAGGTGGATGTGTTTGTGCTGGGGGCCGAGCAGGCGGCGCAGGCGGAAGCCAATGGGACCGGGTCGCCTGGGTCGCCGGGCGCGGCTGCGGCGAGGCGGAAGGCCAAAGGGGGCCTGGCCCATGGGGAGAAAGGCGAACGGGGAGTGGTGGAGGGCGACGGCGACGACAACGAGGGAGAGACGAGACAGGTCAGTCTGGGTCACGTGCTGACCAACGTGGTGGTCCTGCAGGAGTTTGTGCTGGAGCTGGTGGCGCTGCTGCAGGTGAGGTCGACGCTGTTTCAGGAGGTGAGGTTCGGGTGACGAGGTTTTGCTCTTTGAGCGCCTCCCTGCTTGGTCGAGTGGCCATGTGTTACGACGAACGTTCTTCCTTTCTTCCTGTTCCTTTTCTCCGCGCAATACCACGCATGCATAGCGAAGGTGGTAGGTCCTTGAGTAAGTAAGTAATGTCAGCCAAGCCTTGTTTGTAACAGTACGATCCTGGCGGAGGGGTTCCGAACTCGACCGGTTTGCTCCGTATTACTATTATGCCACGGCCTTCGCAGCTCGTAGCTGTCACGCTGCGTGAGGTGCTCGCGCTCGCGCTCGCTTTCCTGCTTCATTCATCGCCCGTGCCATTGGTCCCAGACGCCCGCCGGGGCTACGTAGTACGCAGATGCGACGGAGAGCGCTCCCGCCCTTCCCTCCCTTCCTCCCGCCCGACCAATCTCCCGGTTCCGCCCTCTCTTACCCCTCGCAAATCGGGCAACGCGGCCAGCATCGTCGAACGTCGTGGCCTTTTCCCATCATTTCATGTCATGCGACAAATTGTTTCGTGGCTGGCCTCGATCGGTCCGCCATCCCCCATCGTTTCGGCCCTTTGGAGGCCCCCGTTGGTGCCGAAGTTCCCGGCCGGGGGCCCCGGGGGGGAGGGGGCGAAGAGATACATACATACTACGCGCAGGCGCGTGCAAGCCATGCAATGCACGTCTTAGCGGGGGCGCGGCGGGTGCCTGCGTGCGACGGGATTGGAGCGGGCTGGGGCCGGGCGCGCGGCGCGATCTAGAACGCCGAGGGGCCGGAGGTGGCTCCGGCGGCGGCGGGCGCGCGGCCGGACGAGGAGGCGGGCGCGCGGCCGGACGAGGAGGCGGGCGCGCGGCCGGACGAGGAGGCGGGCGCGCTGCAAGCGAGGTGGGGCGTCATGTTTTCTGGGAGGCCGCGCTGGCGTGGGAAAAAGAGGATACATGCTATCATTCCTGCTTTTCTCTGGGCGTTGGGCGGTGTTCCCAGCACCGTCATTCCGAGGGAGTTGGGAAGAGGGTCTGGATTTCGTGGTGGATCGCGGTGGGGTGACAGGAATATGCAAGCCCGTGCCGCGCATCGGAATTACATGGCAGATGCATCCTCTCGGTGCTTCTGCGTATGTACATGCGTAGTAGGCAGGCAAGCAGAACGCCGATATTCCGTACGGCATGGTTATAATCCTATTGGTCGATACAGCAGGGGGCTTTTGATTGGTGCTATGGACGCCCGGCTTGGGGCATGGGCAGTACCTGAGCGAGCATGCAACACTCCAGAGTGAAGCTTGGCACGTACGGACTGCAAAATCGGACGCAGAGTCTTCTGGCGGAAAGCAAGTCAACGGCTTTGATTGTGGAGCTTCCGCCGGCCTGGAATTTCTGGCCTCGGAAGCCTGCTCTGTAGGCGGTGAACCGCACGACGGCAGCGCACGGGCCAAGGGGCCCTTTCCGGTTGCCGCGGGCTCCACCTCCGCGCATCACCACCGCCACCACCACCACCATCACCATCATCCCCGCCTGCTCCTCTCCCTCGCCCCGCGCACCTAGCCACATCGTACTCGCGTGGCGCTCCTCTACCGGCTTGAGCCCGCGTCTTCACGGCGCGACCAGGCACGATGCCGCCGCCGACGAACGCGTCGTCCTCGCATCCAGGTAGCCTCCACATCATCTCCTAGCCTTTCTTCAGCATCCTACCTCCTCTTGCCCCGGGCCCTGTTCTCGCGCGGTGTAGCGGACGGCGCAAGCTGGGCCTTGCCCGCGCCAGAGTCCGCGAGTCGAACCTTCAGCGCATCGGGTTTGCCAGCACCCTCACCGTTCTTGCTTCTGTCTCGGCAACGCTGCAACCTCTCCTGCCATCCGGTGCATTCTCACACCACTTCCCGAACCGCATCGCTCCAGCCCTCATGTATTGTTCCTCCGTACTAATAGCCGCCGCCGCCGCCACCCCAGGTACGAACAACACCCCGCTGCCGCCCTCGGTCGAAAAGGCCTACTGGCGCAAGTGCATCGAGCTCAAGCGCCGCATCAACGAGATCGAGGAGAACAATGACGCCGCCCGCCTGCGCAAGGTGCGCCTCGACCGTGCCATCATGAAGATGCGTCTCGAGCGCGCCTTCCTGCTCGAGCAGCTGGCTAAGCGCATGGACGCGAATGTGGACGAATCGGAGCCTAGCTTGAGTCCGCCGCCTACGGTGAGATTGCTTTTTGCTTCCTTCCTACTTAGTTCTGGTTTTGATTTATTTGATTTTTTTTCCCTCCTCCCCTTTTATTTCATTTTTAGTTGTTAGTTCCAACCTTTTTATTTTTTTACCGGAGATTCTTCCATCTTCTTTTCTTTTTGTCAGAGTGAAACCAAATCCGAAGAGGACGAAGATACACGTGTCGAACACTACGAGCGGACCACGTTCATCCACTGGACGCCGCCGTACCCGGTCCCTGACCGACCAGCTCGAGCTGACTTCCATATCCGCTGGCCGCCCGCCGAGCAGCCCTCGCAGAAGCCCCTCCGGAGCAAGCGCTCCCACCGCAAATCGACGCCGACCGGCAGCGCCGCTGCCGGCGGAACCGACCGCCAAGCCGGCCCGCAGAGTTCCCCGGTCCTCGCCGGCCACGGCCCCGGCGGGCCCTCGTCCGGCGGCGTCGGCGCCTCCTCGGGCCCCGGTCCCCACCCCGGGGGCAACAGCCTCGCGCCCCTCTCGTCGGCCCAGTCCACGCCCGACCCGTCGGCGCGCTCGGCGCCCTTCTCGTCGCTCGCCCACGGCGGCGCCGGCGGCGGCACCAGCACGCGTGCCTCGTCGGCTGCGGCCGCCGCGGGCGGCAGCGTCACGGCGTCGGGGTCTCCTCGCCCGTTGGCGTCGGGGCCGAACGGCGCGGCGGGCGGCTTGGGCGCGATTCCGCCGTTGTCGTTGGCGGGGTCGGGCGCAGGTGCGAACGGCGCGACGGCGACGGGTGAGGAGAATGGCGAGGGGGAGGTTGAAATGAAGGATGCGGGGGAGGAGGACCGTGAGGGTGGTGAGGGTGAGGGCGCTGCAGGTACGCCGGGTGCTGGGGCCGGAGGCTTCACGGCTGTGAATCGTTGAGTCGGGCGTGGAGTGGAGACAGCTTGATGAGAACGGGTGGAGTTGAGTCGATGGGGGGGAGGAGATGGGTTGGGGGTTCTGTGGAGATGGGGGGGTGTGTAGATTTTGGATCGCAGTGCGATGCGTGGAAGATGAGAATGGGGGGTGGGGGGGTTTATGCTGGTGGTCCGATTGAGGTGAAGTGAACTGCGACAATGGACTTATAGCGGCGGTTAGGACGAAGACAAGATGGGCACCGGCCTAGCGGATGGGCACTGGCGTGGAAGACCCTTTATTTTTCTCCTTTCCTAGAGCAAAGATGGGCGACGGGTAAGTATTCCCTCTTGCCAAAATGTAGTAGCGACGTAGTGACGCCGCTTCTCCTTTTCTTTCAATCTCTCATGGGCACCTGGGAGGAGTTTTACGGGCTTGGCGAATTGAGACTGGGCCGGACATGGGTGCTTGTGGGGGGTATACCGTGTATGATCTAGTGAAAGTCTTGTGAAACGCCTGACTGTGATTAGAATTTGAGGATCGGTTGGTGACGTGTGATTGTTATGTTGGGTTTTGTGCTTGCCGGGCTGGCGGTTCGGCGCTACATGTAAGAGCTGGCGTCTTCGTATTTATAGGGGCACGTTTTGTGGCGTTAGGATATGTTTAAGAGTTTGTGATTTCAGCTTAGCATCACAAGCATTGTAGCAGCAAATACAAAAGCGTCTGCAAGATGGCGAGTCACACGCTCTAGTCGGACTGAGATGATATGTTGAGATGTACTCACAAGATAAATTAACTCCGAGCTCTCGAAAGGAATGGTCTCTGCCTCTAGCTGGTAAATATATATATCGGTGGGGTGTTAGAAACTCTACACTCTCCCGCTGTCTCACTCGTTTTTTGAAAACATGTCACTCCCGGTTGATAGATACAGCGCTGTCGATGTCCCGGGGGAACGTAGGGGGGCCACCTCATCTAGGCACTGGCGGGTATATGGAACCACGGGACCGCACTGCCAGGCCGTATGCGTGGAGTTTCTGATGATCGGGCAGGCACTCCAACCTTGGAAAGAGCAGTCGGTGCGTGACTTCGATTCAGATTCAGACTCGCCTTTTCCAGCAAGTGTGGAGCCAGCAAGATGGCCGGTGCAGTGCTGGGGTCTGACGGGCGCTGGCAAAACACTGGGTGATCTTTTTTTCCGTCAATCTAGTGGCTCTCTCTTGGATGGAGCCATTCGGGTGCGAGCGATGTGTTCACTTGGTTTACGTAGTTAGAAGCAGGCCGCCGCCCGCCTCCGGAAAGTTCTGCCGTGAAACGTTTCGTCCGGCCCACGAATGCGTATAGCAAGCAACTTGCCCGCGGCGTTTGCTAATTGCAAAGTAACAGGACATACAACCTGGACTAAAGTCCGGCATTTCGCGGCGTTAAAGTCAGGCGAGACTGTTCACATCGCCGAATCCTATACTTTGCCAAAGTATACAGCTGCGCTGGACGGAAATGATTGAAGGCTATCGTACAAGATTTGGACGTGCTATAGCATTCAAAAAACCCTCAAAGTGCCAATCGATCAAATGTCTCTTGATTCAAAAATTACACAATACAATGATCACAAAATTAATCTAGCTACTTCCTCAAAACTACAGCCAATCATCACACATAGTGACAGCCGCCGCCTTTTAACCTCCACAGTTCTAGACAATAGGGAATGTGGGTATCTAATCTGTGTGCCTGTCATTCCAGGCGAATTAAGACCCAGCGTAGTTCTCTTCCCGAGAGGGATGGGTGTAATCTTATACTTTTCCTTGCCAATGATACATGCGCCTGTACGCTTTGGGCTTTTAGCAGCCGAGGCGAGTGGTGGAACCTCTCACGCACAACCTAATGCATCTCTTCTCAAAAAAAAAAAGAAAATAAAAAACCCCTTCTGCTAATCTCAGCATGCCATCACGTTTTCGATTCGAATAAAGTGTCGGGAAAAGCAAAAGAAAGCAAAGAAAAAGAATACAAGAAAAGTGGGGGTATAAAATGCCCGCAGTGACTGTCCAAGCCTAAAAAGCCCGATCAATATCCGCCACGCTTCACGCGGACGACAGAAATATAAAAGAGAACTCCTTATCCATCCTGTTTTGCTTTACAAACCCGGTGGGCCTGTTCGAAGTCGCGAAGAACTCAAAAAAGTTCACCCGCTCGCAAAGTAATCCATCTCTTGCATCCTGCACCAAAATGCAGCTACCTAAGCTCAGAGAAGGTGATAAAATGAACTATCCAAAACAAAAGCAACACATGAAACCGTGAACTCGGATCGGTGTCAAACAGGTCCACAGTGCAAGCCATCACTATAAGAGTGACATAAACATTGAACGGAGAACCAGCCCTTGCCCTCACGGCGATGCCACCGTTCCAAGATGGCGTCACCAAATCCCGCAACCCCCTCAGAAACCTCAGCAACAGCGACGTAGCTACCGTATGAATTAGCAGCTCAAACGCCCTAGCCCTGCCCGTCAAGTCCCGCCTCCCCCAGCGTAGCCGCTCTAACTCGCCCACGTTACGATATATGACCGAGTACAAGCGGCTATGTCTATATGCAGAGAGTAGCGCGAACAGCAGTGCCGCCGGTTCCGCGCTCGAACGATTGCTAGTCGCGGGCTGCACCTGGGAAGATAGCGGCGGCGCCGGAGTCGGCATACGCGTGCGCACCTAGCGCATGATGGCACGCAATTCGGGGCGGAGCGGCCTCCAGCCGACGATGGCGAATCGGAATTTCGCCTCGACAGTTTCGACGGCGACGCGCAGCAAGCGCCACAAGATAAGTAGGTGGCGTAGGGCGAGCAGGCTAGCGTTGTCGGAGGGCGAAAAAACGAAGAGGAGGAACTTGCGGAGGTGCCAGGCGCCATCTAGCACGCGGAGTAGGCTGATTGCGCCGCGCCTCATTATCCGCTACACGCTCGGCTTGCGCGCATCGAAGGCGCCTAGCTGGCCCATGGGCGCGCCGAAGTTCATGCTCGATTTGAGCTTGAGGCGCGGCCCGGCGTCGAGCGGGGCGACCACGCCAGTGTCGTCGTCGTTGTCGTCGTCCTGGTCCTTGCCGCTGCCCTTGTCCTTCTCGTCGGTCATGTCTGTCGCCGCTGCCGCCGCGCCGCCGCCTTCGGCGTCCGACTCTACGGTAGTTGCCGTGAGCGTCGGACTCCTCCCCAGCATCACCGTCGGCGTCGAGCGCTCCCTGCTGCCGCTCGTCTCGCGTAGCTTTTTATTCAAGGCCTCGAGCGAGAGCGACGGCCCTGCGAGGGGGTCCACCGGTAGCACCAGCGGGCCCTTGAGCTCCGGGTCTTCCTCCTCGACGTCAGCGGGCGCCAAGGCCGCATTAAGGGCTGTGTTGGCATCGGTCACGGGATCATTGTGGCCGCGCTCCGCCGTCGATGGGCGCGGGGTCTCTTGCTCCGGATCGCGCGGTGCGCGATGATCCTTTTGGGCGCTCCCCTCGTTAGCCCGTTGTCGCAACGGTGATGTCTCAGGCGAGCGCGAGCCGGTCTTGCGCGGCGTGTGGCCCGCGTCCTTGATGTTGGCGGGAGGGTACGGCGACAGGGGCGGTTTTGAGGCGGCAGAGTCAGGGGGCGACGGTGGCGCCGCTTCGGATTCTGGCTTATTGGGAAGGGTGAGTGTGAGTGGTGACATGGCGCCGCCCGACGAACTGGCACCTACACCCTTGGCGCCTAGCATCCCGGCGCCTGTCGCCACCGAGGACCGCGGCGCGCGGGGCATCCCCAGGTCGCCGGAGATTGCGTTCCATGGCTGCTGCTGCTTTGGCGGGGAAGCTACGGCCCAGGGTCCAAAGGAGCCGCCGGACGACGCGACGGGCCCTGCTGTTGGGTACCGTACCGTGCTGTCGATGCTGGAGTAGCGCGGACCGGATGGATAGATTTCAGCGCCGGCACCCAGGGACAGTGGCGCGTGCTCTGAGATGCCGGGTAATTGGCTCGTAGTGCTGGGGGCGGCGCTGGTGCCCACACCATCTTTGCTAGCTACTTTTGCGGGGCTGCAACGGATGCTAGATGAGACGGCCCTAGAGGGCGACAGGGCACGAGCGATATTGTTTGATACGGCGGCCAACGTGTTGTTGCTAGCGCTCCCCGAGCGCTCGCGCGCGCGCCGAGGGTCCTCAGAATCGATCTCGGAGCGCTTCAACTTTGTCTGCGCTACCATGAGTTGCGTCTGCAGGTCGGCGATCTCGCGGTTGAGTAGGTCGCGCTCGACGGCCCAGCTGCCGCGCTCCATGTCTATCTGGCGACGTTGGCGCTCGCACAGCGCCCGCCACGACTTGTCGTCACCCCCTGGCGAGCCGAAGTAGTCTTGCGTGTTACTCATCGTGCCCGCAAAGCTGCCGGGGCTGAGTGACGACGATGCGTTTGCGGGGAGCATGTTGGGGCTACGGGGCGCCGAGATGGTGCTCGGGGGCAAGTTGGGCACGACGGGAGGGGGAAGGGGGGCGACGGAAGGGGTGGTGCCGGGGGAGAGGGACGCACCCATCGAGGGAGACACCATTGAGGAGTCCCGCGACGGGATCGTCGACGCCGACGGCACCGTCTCGCGCGTCGGGATGACGGGCGGCGGCGGCGCGGCGGAGCCAAACGGGTTGTTCAGGGGCGCGTGCAGCGAGTCGTTGGGCGTGGGCTGGAAGGCGGTCGGAGGGGACCGAGCGCGCTGCGGCTTGAGCGGGAGGTCCGCCATAGTGATTCGACGGCGAAGAGCGAGAGAGGCCGAGAAGCCCAATAACGGACGACCTGCGAAGGAGAGATGCCGTATAGCGAGGCTGACCGCCTGCGGTGTTGCAGTGAGTCGGAGAAAAATGTCTGGCCGATGGACGACGGTTAGCGGCGACAGTATGCGACGATGATGTGGCACACGCCAGGAACGTGCCGGTTGCAGAGCGACTCACAGTTTAGCAGACTATTCGTGTCCTACGAACGTCTAGCAATGAAACGAATGCTGCGAACGCGGGTGCGCGCGAGTAAGCGATGGAGGCGGTGCTGACGATGTCGGGCGTGGCCGAGTTGCGAAGTGGAAGCGCCCGGACTCGGCCGTCGCCGCGCGGTCGCACATGGAGATTGGCGGTGAGGGCGCGCCTTCGTCGAGCGATGAGGGCGGGCAGTCGCGAGGCGGCGGGAGGCAGTCGCGTGTGGAGAGGGAGAGGGAGCCGCGGGCCATTGGATGCGAAAGGGGCGAGGGCGGTCGAGGCTCGTGGCTGCCGCGCATTGGGCGCCGAAGCGATCCATTGGAAGGCGCGAGCGCGGGCCCCCCCGGGTGATGACGGTTGGACCCTCGCGCTTTCCCGCTCCGGCTGTTCGCCCGGGCTCGTTCCTGCAGCGGGGCAGCGACCCGCCCCTTCCGCCTGCGCCCGGCGGGGGGGCGCTTGGCGTCGCGGTTTCGCCCGCGGCCATGGGAGGCGCGCTGGACGCGGCCGCCAGGGTCTCGTATCGATCTACGTACATATGTACACATGAGCCGGCGGCGGGCGCGATATCTACCCGAGCACTTGGCAACCGGCACCTGTGGACTGCCGTGCAACGTTCCCCTGGTTTGACTCGGCGTCGGTGCGACCGCCGGTCACGGAAAGAACGATGCCTCCGTCTTGCATCAAGTCCACCGCCAACCTCCCCTCCAAACCTTCTGCCTCCATCACCTACACCTTCTACCCGCCTCCCCAGCCCGGCCCCCTTTTGCTCGTCTTCCTCAACGGCCTCCTTCTCCCGGCCTCCGGCTGGGTCCCCACGATATCCTCCTTGCACGCCCTGCATCCCTCCCCTCCTGCCATCCTCACCTACGACCGCTACGGGCAGGCCTCGTCGGATCCGCACCCATCCGACGTCGCCGCCGGCGGCCCGGGCCATCACCATGACGTGCTCGGCGCTGCCCACGACCTAGCCGAGCTGCTCGATTGCGTCGCCGCCAAACACGGCCTAGGCCTGCAAGGCTCTCCGCCCATTCGGCTCGTCCTCGCCGCCAACTCAATCGGGTGCGCCTTGGCACGACTCTTCGCCCAGCGCTGCTGCCGTGGCCGCCCGACCCGCTGGCGCGTTGCCGCCCTGCTCCTGCTCGACTCCATCATGGCCAACTCGGACTTCGTCTGCATCTGGCCGGACCCGGACGCCGCCTCGTTCGACCCGCGCCGCGATCTCGCCGAGGGTGTCACGCCCGCCCTGCTGCGCGCGACGAGGGAGAAGTACCGCGCCGTGTTTCACCCAGACGTGGTCAACGTCGAGGGCTTGAGCAGGCGGAACTTGGCGCAACTGCTGCCGAGGGCGGATGCGCCGAAGCTGGGCGGTGAGGAGGGCGAGGAGGGGCCGTATGTCACGGTCGTGGGACACGATCCGGAGGAGTTTGCGAGGCAGAGTGAGGAGGTGAGTGAGCTTAGTTTCTAACCGGTGGCATGCCTAAGCTTTCTTCTAGAACAGTTCTCCTTTTTTCCGAATGTCTGTAATGTTAGCATTGGACAACGCTAGTGAAAGTTTGCCTTGCACGAAAATATCTACTTTCAACCGGGGGATGTGGTTGCTGGTCCACCACTCGACTTGAATCCTCGAACAAGTTTTACGAGTTTAGGTGGTCGAGAACATCTCAGCATTTAGGGAATTGGTTTGCAGTAGCTAGCTTTCCAGAGCAGGTGGATATCTGTTTCGTTGCGCTAACGTGACTTAGAGTAGCATGAAAACCCCTCGAATCTTCTCCGTGGCGTACACAAATCCCTGCTGGGCAAAGTATAATGAGGTACTGGTCCAGATCACCGGCCCCAGCCGGCGGCGAGGTCCGCTGATTGCGCCAAACGCGGGTCATTTCATTCAGAAAGACAATCCCAACTTCATCGCTACAGAAATTAACCACCTTTTGTCCAAGTTCCCAACTGAGAAGTCAAGCTAATCCTTCAACAAATGAGAAGAGAGCTTTTGTTTATGCAACGTATTTCGCAGTTTCTGATGCTTGCAGATTTCTGGCTCGTGGTGCTATGTGGTGTCGTTTCTGGTATTCGATCCAGATGCCGCAAAGTCTCCGAGGCGTTGCTGGACCGAGTAACTTCGCATTTAGTTGAAGGGAATGTCGCACAGCGCATTTTACATTCTAACATGTTCTTCTTACGACATGCTCTATAGCGAACAAACTAAAGGACTCTGCTTGAATGTTTCTTCCGCTCCGCCTCCCGCTCCAAATCGGCAAAGTGGCCGAGTTCCTGTACGAGCTCGACGCCGTTGACGGGAATATTCTATCGCATTGTTAGCCATAACTCTCACTTTACAGGTGACGCAGCGTACCGGTCCCACGAAGGTTTTCCTCTTTCCTAGAAACCAAAACGCCGCGATTGCCACGACAATGCCTACAAGCACTACGCTAACGTAGTTCATGTCCTCGACGGTAGGCGGATAGTACACCGGCAAACAAAACAAGACGGTGTACAGCGTGACCCAGAGACAGGAAAATGCATTGCAAAAAGGCCCGAAGATTGGGCCGAGATTGAACTGGCGCTTCGGGAGGACCTTGTCCCGACCGTACCAGAGCACTATTCCCTGCGGAATGGCGTATGTGATGTTAAGGGCCAGGATGCACATAGAAATGATACTGTTGAAGGCGGTCGTGGAGCCAATGTAAATTAGGTTATACAGAACGACAAATGTGACAGAGACCACAGTCGCGTTCACCGGCATCTTGAGGGTGGGATGGACTTTGGCTAGGAACCTGGAGAAGGGAAACCCGTTGTCGCGCGCAAAGGCCCAGGCGAGCCGTCCGGTTGTGGCAATGCAGCCGATGGATGCGCCCCAATAGAGCCACATGAGCCAGATGCTGAAGGCTGACGCGGCGGCGCTACTACTAAGAGCTTGGTGGTACACGCTAAATATGGGAAGCGCGGAGCCAACCACATCGTCCAGGTCGTTGGTCGAGAACATGAATGCCACTGCCCAGCAAACGGACGTGAAGATGCCGATGGCCATGGTCAGCATCATGACCCGCGGGACGTGCCGCCCGGGATTGGGGACTTCCTGAATCGCGTTAGGACGTGGGAGCGAGTCGGGGCGGGAGCCTCACCTCCGCAATGTGAGTGGTTGCATCCGTGGCGAGGAACGAGTACATGCACGTGCCGACGGCGACCATGAAGGCGGTTCCATCGCTCCAGCCAGTATTGTTGATGAATTCGACGAAGACGACGTCGCCGGACTGTTTGGTGTCGCTGCCCGCGAGAACAGCGACGAACGAGACGACGAATCCTAGCAGGCTGAAGGCGAAGAAACTCTGATTGACCAGAGGCAGCAGCTTAGGCAGCAAGCACGCGACGGTGCCGCACAGGATGATAGCTAGCGCGGACATCAAGTAAATCTGCCATTGAGTCGGTTCGTAGCCAGGGTTGTTGAACGCGGCCACGCTCGACGTGATTTGTGCTGCAGCCGTGAGCCACTAGGAGCGCGGGGCAAGCGAGTGGTTCACTTACCAACCACGATCACCGCTGACGCGGTAGTCAGGCCCCATGCCAAGACGGACAGCCAGCCCATGATGAAGGCGACGGGAGCGCGGATCGACGGTGGAGACACCATGAAGGCGAAGTGATATTGGCCTCCGCTGGAGGGGAAGGCGGACGCGATTTCAGCGAGGCCAGCGGCTGCCGTCGTCAGCGAAATTAAAACTTGACAGTCTCGGAGCGCAACTCACTGATCATGGTGCACGCGACGCCGGCAACGATCAACCCCCAAAAGACGGTAGGGCCCCTCCCGGCGTCGAGCGGATAGGCGAACACGCCCGAGTACCCGAGCCATGAGTTCGTGATGGAAAAGGCGAGGGCGAGGGTCGCAAAGGCGGAGAACTGGCGGGGCAGCTCGCCCTTGTGGCCCTGGGCGCGGAGCTGGATCTCATCGACCGAGAGCTCCGCGGCGGGCGACTCTGCCCCCGACGCCGGGGACTCGGTGGGCATCGGCTCCTTCATTTGGGTCGTTAAAGAGCGACTAGGTAGTTGACCTGTCGAGGTTGGAGGAGCGTCTGCTCTTGTACTCGCCCAGGTCTTGCGTCTGCGCGCTCGGCGACCATTTCCGTAAGGGTCGCTCCTGCTCGACCGTGGGTTGAAGCTTCCTCGAGGTGCTGAGGCGGTATCTACTCGGCCGAGCCAGAGGCGTGGTTGGGCCGCCCGGGAGGCAGGAGTGGACTGATGCGGCTTATCGAGCCAATTGCATCGGACGAGACGCTCCCAAGGGGCGTCCTTGCAGGACCATGGCTGTTGTACCAAGCCAGCCAAGGCTCGGATGGAGGAGATTTGGCCGAGGTTTGGCCAGGGCTAGCCCGGAAGGTGGGCAGCCGGAGGCGGTTCGCGGAATTGGCCGCCAGCCACTCCAACGGCCAACCACGGGCTACAGTTACGTATCTCGGGGTTGGGAGCCTTTGCCGCGGCGGATGTTCATTTGCACTTGTCAGTCGCAGGCGCCCGCCTGGCGTTTAACTCAAGCCACGCGAGATTGGCGCCCGAGCCGTTGCGCCAGGCCCCCTCGGCCCGCACCCGCGGCCGCTACCTGATGGCTCAACCTAGTTCGCGGCGCGGCCAATGGGACGGCCGACCAGTGCCCCGGGTCCGCCACGTATGTACGTAGTACATCCCGGTCGGCTGCAGTCAACTGCATCACGGCGACCAACCCGAGGACCTGATATGGAACCGGCATCCCATTCTTGGGCTTGGTGCGATAGCAGCGTAGCAGGCCATGGCCACCTAGCGGTGCAAACACTTCACTCGCTTTACGCAGGGCGGTTTCAAAGGGCAAGGTCGCAATCGTTTAAGGTTGATCTACGGCGAGCATATTGTTCCTTGAGGATTTGCATCCACCTGCCGTGGCCTTTCGGGAGGGCAGCATGTCTGCGTAGTATAGATGCACCCGCGAAGAGGCGATCGACAAGCCTGACGGCTGGCTGGAAACCTTGCCATCTACTCCGTACTCCCTACATAGAAATCAGGTCTTTGACTATGCTAGCTTAGCCTCGCGCAAGGACCCTGCGGCCCACAGGCAAGCGCGGCTACGCTAAGATGCTGCCCCCACAGCATCGCCCCGCTCGCCTTCCGGAGTTTAGTCTGATAAGCCTAATCGAGAGGACTTGACGTGGCAGAAAAGACACAGCTTTCCAACTTGAGCTATTAAAAC
Organism: Lineolata rhizophorae; assembly: GCA_010093515.1. Classification (NCBI taxonomy): domain Eukaryota; kingdom Fungi; phylum Ascomycota; class Dothideomycetes; order Lineolatales; family Lineolataceae; genus Lineolata; species Lineolata rhizophorae. The sequence goes on along the minus strand of MU001683.1, from coordinate 49,437 downwards.
GCGTCGCTATTCTTTAAACGGGCCGGCCAGCCATTTAATATTGCGAGAGTTAATGCTCCTGCTATTTGCATATTGAATCTTCCTATCCCCGAACCTAATGGCACCGTCCGCAATAACGCCGCCCGCGGCCGAGAAGCTCACGGACAAGGCGAAGTTCACCGTGGATAGCTTCGACGGCGCAACGGCGCAAGCGGATGATCTCGTGGCCTCGATAATCCGCAACGGCGGCGTGATCATCCGCAACATGCTCACTGCGGCCGAGCTCGCCCAACTCGAAGAGGACGTGCGACCTCATCTGGAGGCCGACGTGGCCTGGGACGGCGACTTCTTCCCCAAGGAGACGCGGCGGGTGTGCGGCCTGGTCGGCAAGTCGCGCGCCTTCACCGAGCGCGTCTGTTTGCACGAGCTGTACAAGGGCATCTGCGACGCGCTGCTCTCGAGCCGGTTCGAGTACTGGGTCGGCCAGGAGAAGCACGTATCGGTGTCGAAGCCGCAGATCAACAGCACTACCGTTTTGTCCATCAGGCCAGGCGCGCGCGCGCAGGAGCTCCACCGCGACGACATGATCCACCACAACCGTTTCGACGAGATAACCGCCGACGAATACAAGCCGGGCCGCGACACGGCCATCGGGATATTCGTGGCTGGGAAGAAGACGACCAAGGCGAACGGAGCCACTCGCTTCGTCCCGGGCTCTCACCTCCAAAAGCAGGATGCTCCACCAGTCGAAGAGGACGCTGTCCACGCCGAGCTGGACCCGGGCGATGGGCTGATTATGCTGGCTTCTTGCTACCATGGCGGCTCAGCCAACACCACTGAGGATGAGGAAAGATTGGTGTACGGCGCTTTTGTCACCAAAGGCGTGCTCCGTCAGGTAGGTCGGCGGCCTATGCACGACATCCTAGCTGACCACGATACAGGAAGAAAACCAGTACCTGGCGGTTCCGCTCGAGACTATCAAGTCGTATCCCACCGAGACCCAAGAGTTTCTCGGCTATGGGGTCAGCGCGCCATTCTTGGGCTGGCTTGAGCTTCAGAGCCCTCTCAGCGTACTTTTTGGGAAGAAGATAATGAATGATCTGTACTAATGTTGTTGTAGCCACCTTTGTCTTGCTACATGGGGATGCAACCTAGTTTAACGAATTCTTGGCATATCAGTGAAATTTCTAAGTGATCCGAAGTATAGGTAGTAATTCGATTGCACTGTTAACTACTTGCCTAGTATACGGACAGAGAATTTTGACGTAAGCAGAATGGCTTTGCATATAACAGTTACGTTTGCGATCGATAATATACAAGAAAGGAGATGGGACATCCAAGGTGATACTGATGGTATAGAACTGGCTAGTTAACAAAATGCTAAAAGAGTTGTAGCCCCTTGTTAATGTTGCCTGGTAAGTCAAAAGATTGCGCAGATCCCTAATCTGAATTGAGCATTTCCACATTAGTACCGTCTGTCGTTGAATGGAATTGACCTTCTCAGCGAAGGACGACTAAGCGATTGGGTTGGTGTTGCAGGCGGGAGGTAGGGAAAGGATGTCGAGTCCTTGTCGTGCCCACCGACCGGCTCGATATAATTGTTGAGGTTGGAAAGCGAAAGGGCATGCTGGTGCATCTTGTCTTTCATGCCGAGGCGAGGGAATGGGGGCGAGGAGAGCTATAGAGCTAGAAGAAAACTCGTCGTGCCAAAGGCCTCCCCGCCGTGTCGAACAGTTATCTAGGAAAGGAACTATGGCCCGAGACGCGGGGTCATTGCCAATGGATAGGCGGACGTATGTTTTGGTAGTGAAAACGCCGGAAACGCAGCGCATAGCATGCGCGAACCTTGGGTCAGCTCTATCAGTAAGTTAGATGCCAAGGCAGAATACATTGTTCATGAAGACAGACCCTTGAAAGACAGGGAGACAGTAACAGTGGAGAGTACAAAGAGTGCAGACGAGCTGGTGGCAGGGGTTGCTTATGGGTACACGTGGAAGCCACTTAATGTTGAAGTCAGGTGCTCTGTAGTGTAAAGGTCACCGTTGTTTGGGTCGATGTTCCGAGTACTAGTCAATCTTCCTAGAGCCACATCGTGTTTAAAGCGCCAGACATATTAAACGTAAAAGAATAGACTGCGGCCTTGGCACCCTTCTAACCTTGTCACCTTTGGCTGGTCATATCCACTATCGCACGTATTGCTGAAGACAATTGGCTCTCATGTCCGACGTGAGCGCGTAAGATATCCTCGCCTCCAGAGATCCCTCGACAACAAATTCTGGCCTAGACCAGAAGCATTTGAAATAGCTCGACTAGACTCGCGTTGCTCTGGGGTTAAGAATGACTTAGACGTAAATGCAAAGGTTTCAGAACAGAAACCGGTGCGAATGCTGGTTTAGGTCCGGAGGCGGAAGGGGTCCTGAAAGTTTCGTAATGACTGTTCACGCGCCGAGAGATTGTTGACCCTTGGGTTAGATTTCTGAGGAGTGACTCTGCTTGGTTATGGATGTTATCGCAAACTCTCCTTGGCAAGTACTTTAGGATGCCACAACGAATGGCCTGGGTGAGCTTTGGATGAATGAATGATATATAATGCAACTTATTGTGAAATCAAGATAAACTATGGATTACATAGCTTAATTTACTCTAAGGCATGTGACGCTGAAATAAGAAAGTTGAAAGTTCAATAATGAAGCCAAATAAGTTCCTAAATTTACTCTAAACACAACGTAAATCGATCTAATTCTGGACACTCGCCATGCATGAGGCCGTGAACATATGTCTCGCCAACCATTGTATGTCTACTCGCCTCGGCAGAACGTACGATGAGTGGAACGCTAGCTCCAAACACCAGCGCTACCACATCGCTAGCCTTCATCGATTGCGGCCCGAGCCCGAGGTATCCTTTCCGAGTGCCGAATAGTTTTCTCGAATTGTAAACTCTCAAAAATGCGTTCGTAACTAGGGAGGCCTTCTCTCGGCGTTCAAGCATCTCCGCTTTGTCGTCTTCGTGAACGGTTGCTCGCGTATCCTCGAGTAGAGTCCTTAGCGACAACTCCTCGAAAACTTCAATGAACCGCGCGATTGCAGTGGCGGTGTTGCTGCCATCGTGCTCTTCCGATCTTGGGCTCCTCCGCGCGGCGTGGAACACTACATTACGCAGTCCGTTTAGGGAGCTGAGGATGTCCGCTTCTCCTTTCGACGACTCTTCTGCCCGAAGGAACATATTAACTAGCCACTGGCGGAAGGATTCCTGCATTCCTTCTTGCGCCTCGACGTCCGGTCCGGCCGCATACGCAGTCAGCGTGTTGCAAAATGCTGCTATGGTTCTCGTCCCGTCGGGATACGTTGAGCCAATGCGGGTGGCGATTTGTAGGAGCCTAGTCAATTTCTCGGCATACTCGAGCTCTTCAAAATCTTCGGCGACCTTGTCCACCACGTCAAACTTCGAAGCTTCCAAGGTCAGAATGCTACCTTCTGCCAAATGAAACTTCGGAGCGTGTGCGGTTGCCGCGGAGAACCCTTCGAATGGATGAGTAAGCTGGGGAACGCTAAAATCTGGCACCCACGATGCAAGTTTGGAGAAGCGGCGAGCGGACTTGTCTTCTACCATGGACAGGAGACCGAGGCCGACGTCGCCGTGCAGCAAGTACAAGGCACACTCGGTATACACTTCCTCCGTTGACTTGCTGTAGTCCACCCGGGGAACGACCTCAGTCGTGGTATCCGGTTTCGCGATTGACAGCAAAGCGAACACCTTATCCCTCAAATCCGTAGCGGCGTACGCCCGCGCTACGTCAATGTACTTGTGCAGCGGCCACCGCTCGCCGTGATGGTAGCAGTCTCTCGCCAGCATGATCCGCGATGCCGAGTTGACGCCCGCGAAACCTTGTGCGTGCAAGCTTGGGCGGTCGTGCCAGCGCGCGCGCACGGCCTGCAGTAGCCGCATCCCGTTGTACAGCGCATCCCAATCTGACTCGAACTCGTCGTAATAGACGAGGAGGCGACGCGCGAGCACCGCTTCTTGAATGATCCACGCGCGCGTGAACCAACGCAGCGCGAAGACGTTGCCCACGCCGAGCCAGTCGGTCGTCGATGTCTCGAATTCGAGCTGCCGCAGAGCCTCTATCGCCGGCGTGGAATCTGGCACGCTGCCCGTCGTCTGCCGCGGCAAGGTGGGCAATCGCGCTATGAACTCGAGATAGCGCATGTTTGTGTTGCCGGCACGGTGTGACTGTTTGCCTAGCCAGACGATGACGGCCTTGGCCGAGCCAAAAATGCGATCCATCATCTCGACCTGGGCACCGCGTTCTGGGAGGTCGTCTTGGTTGATGCACACGGCGTCAATCCAGACCGGCCCAAACCGTCCCGCGGCGCGGAGGCGCTCCAAACCATCGCGCAAGTTTGCCATCACCTTTAATTGCTGCCCGTCGCAGATGATGTGTCCGCCTTCATCGTTGCCGTCGCCGAGCGACCAGCAGTACGAAAGGGCTTCGTATTCCGGGCCATCATCTAGGTCGGCATCCTGCAATATATACGAAGTGCCGTTCCAAGACAGGAGCCTGATCGCCGACGGACTGGACAAAGGGGTATATCGCAGCATGTTTGGGGGCTGGAAGTGAAGTGGGGTTGAAAAATCATGCCAATAAGCGAGTCACGTGAATGTCAAAAAGGAAATAGCGTGCTTTCGCGTCCACAGAAGTGTAGGTTACCGAATACCACTGTAGAATCTTGGATAAACATGTAGGCCGTAGGAAAACACCGGGCTATCGCCTAGCCATAGCACAATATAAAAAACACCAGGACATAACCTAGCGATAACAAATATAGGAAACACCGGACTACGCCTAGCAATAACATTCAGAACGCAGAATACCACCCGGACATTACCTACTTGAAGCTTAGAGGACCAAGTCTAGCCGTACCACCCGCGCCCCGTGACGTTGCGACCCTCTTCTTCGTTCCTATGTGGAATGATCGGTTCGCGAATATCAAACGCCTGGACGAGATTCTGCCACGTTTCCCAGTCGAGGCTGAAAATGGCTTGGTGCTTGGAGACTTCTTCTCGCCGCTGCTCTTCGATCGTACGGGGGTTTTCCGGGCCTATGACGGTTAGCTTCGCTTTGAAACTCGGATACACTCGACCTACGTAGCAGCGGGAGGCCGTTTTCGTCCTCCTCGATCGCCACGTTCCCGTCCCTGATCAAGAACGACACCGCAAACATGTTCTCGATCGTCTGTCCAAATGACTTGGGATTTATCACAAAGTCGAAGAAGCCGACGAGGCCGCTCTCCCCATCCGTCGACTGCACCCTATAGCGCCTCAAAAGTTCCTTTTCCTGCTCTTCCGTCATGTCGTCCTCCAAGTTATCCTCAACCGCCTCCATAGCGTCTTCTATGTGGCTCTTGAGGCGCTGGCGGACCTTGACGCAAAATGCGGTGATGTTGGCGTTTTCGTTTCTCTCAATGTCCGACGCCTTGAGATCCTCCGGGCGGGAGGTGGGTCCTTCGGGTCTCCCAAGCCGAGCGCGGCGCTGGGTGGCCTGCCGGGCGCGCTTCTGCACCGACAGAGGCCCAAGTAGGAACGCGGGTACTGGAGGGCGCAAGTTGCCGGGGAAGCAGGCCCGGGAGCCGAATGCTCCCCAGTTTAGAGCGTCCCCGTCGTCGTCGTCGAGCTCGTCACCTTCAGTCGCTACGCTTCGCCGGCTAGAACCGTGACGACGTGCTTGTGTCGCGGCTTCGTCCCCTTCTTCCCCGTGGGCTGGCGATGTGTCTGCCGGAGGGGGCCCGCCGCGTCTCATAAAGCCAATGCACTTGCCTATGAACTCGTCCAAGTCGACGCCGAGATTACCGTCGACTTCTGCATTGGCTTTCCGGACGCTGATATCCACCAGGCTGAGGAAGTTGGCCGACTCCATAGTCGCGTCAGATGTCTGCTTCACCTGGTTCATGTCGCGGTCGGACCGCTCAAGCATCTGCCGTAGCAGGTCATGGTTCCCCGGTGACGCGACCAGCTCATCTCGACGGTCTGAAGATGTCAACTAGATTCCTGGTGGTGGGCCCGGCGTGACCAGAACAACTCACCTCGTATCTCATTGCGTAAGCCGCGCATATGCTGGATGATCCGTCGCCGCTCTTCCGGATCCTGGTCTGGGTCGTAGAACTGCTGGTCGACGATGGCATTCGGGTCGGGTCCGATGCTGGCGGTACGCGTCGCCGTGGGGATGCCGCGCTCGCCTAGACGCCTCCTCTTATCCCCGCTGGTATTCGAAGAGCCGCCCGACGGGCGGGCTGGGGGAGCCATGGCGCCTTTGCCCGACCCGTGGTCGTTCTCCTTGTCAGAGAGCCGAGATGGCGAGCGAGCGATGGCGCGAGCTGCGTGTCGCCGCGGGCGTGACGCCGACGATGTGGTCACCGACGAGGAGCGCGTAGAGCCGGGAGAGACATCGGTATTGAGGCGGGCCATGGGTGCGGCGAGAAGATGCGCGGTGATAGGCGCATGGGGACAAAGCGGCGGCCGGCAGCCGTGCCGCTTGAAAGGTGAAACTGACGGATGTTGGACGCGTCGCGTTGGCGCGCCGCTTAGTGTGGGCGATTATTAACGTTACTATCGGAGTAGCTCCGCGGAGCAGCTCCCGCCTTGGCACGCCATGCCGCCGGGTGTCATGCCGCTGCTCCACCACGACGTCGCATCAGCGCTGTAGATGGAGCCTTTTTCGTTCGCGAGCTCGTCGGCGCTCGATGTTCCTGTAACGGTGCGAATGTAAGTGTTTGGCCCCACTCGTTGGCCCTCGCTAACCCCAACAGTAACAACCTCGATGGTCACCAGAAGCAGATTCCGTTCTCGACACTGCTCCGGCGCCCGGAGCTACGCCACGTCGGCTCTAACGCGAGCCCTAACTCGGAGCTGTACGTGACGGTGCAGATATGGGCCGACAGCAAGCCCCTCACCGTCCATGTGCAGACGGCCTATCGCGCCTTTAAGAACGGCCGCGTCTGGAACGAGTGGCTCACGCTCCCCATCCGCTACTCCGATGTCCCGCAGAATGCCCAGCTCGCCATCACCGTGTGGGACCTGTCGCCGACGGCCGGCCAGCGGCACGCCGTGCCTTTTGGTGGCACCACTGTTCCGTTATTCGACCAAGACAACACCCTGCGCAAGGGGCGCCAGCGATGCCGCCTGCACCGCCAGCAAGAGGCCGACGGGCTATCCTCAACCGCGACGCCGTTCCTGACCACCCCCAGGCGTGAGGGGCGGCGTCACGGAGACTCTGTCATCGGTGACCCAGACGAGCGCGCCGTAGAGATGGAGCGGCTCGAGAACCTCATGAAGAAGCATGAGATGGGCGAGATCCCGGAGAACAAGTGGCTTGACCAGCTCGTCTTCCGCCAGATCGAGAGGCTGGAGCGGAGCACGTTCAAGGGACCAAAGACGCGTGGCGACGATGACGATGAGGCCGAGGAGGAAAGGTTCTATCTCTACGTTGACTTTCCAAGGTTTGATCACCCGGTAGTTTTCACCGACCAAGAGTATCCGGCACCTCCGATTTCCACGTTCCAGATGCCCGGAACATCGGCGTCCGACATTCGTCTCAAGCCTCCCCCTGAGGTGTCTTTTGGCCCGGGTATAAACGTAGGTGCGGGGAAGCCTCCTGGCAAGCTCATCCGAATCTACGATCCCGAGGTCGGTGTCCGTGAGAACCCAGCGGAGAACAAGCACCGTCGGCTGGTGCGAAGCCACCGCACGGGCGTGCTGGACCGAGATTTGAAGCCCAACGCGAAAATTCGGGACGATTTGAACGTAAGTTGCTAGCTCATATTCCGAGATCATAGCTGACCTCCGCAGCTTATCATGTCATATGGCCCGACCCAAGAACTCACGCCCGAGGAGAAGGACCTGGTGTGGAAATTTCGCCATCACTTAACGCGCGATAAGAGGGTATGTACGCGCCTGAGTCATTCTACATACGTTCTAATGGATCCTTCAGGCCTTAACTAAGTTCGTCAAATCGGTGGCGTGGAGCGACCCGGCGGAGGCCCGGCAGGCGGTCCAGCTGCTTCCCAAGTGGACCGAAATCGAAGTGGCCGACGCCTTGGAGCTACTGGGTCCCACGTTCGACAATCCAGCCGTCAGGGCCTATGCCGTCGACAGGCTGCGCAAGTCTGACGACGAGGAGCTGCTCGACTACCTTCTGCAACTGGTTCAGGCGCTCAAGTTCGAGCGCGTTCCGGAAAACGCCGACGACCCCGCCGGCGATTCATCTCTGGCGCGGTTCCTAATCGCACGCGCCGCCAATAACCTCCAGCTGGGCACGTATCTTCACTGGTATCTCATGGTCGAGTGTGACGAAGATTCGCCCGACAACAGCCCAGCCCACCTGAAGCTCTTCGCCAAGGTTGAGTATGACTTCATGATGGAACTCATGCGGACTCCCGAAGGCCCTCAGAGGCGCAAAATTCTCTTGCGGCAGGGCGAGCTCATCACTGTGCTCTCGAAGATATCGAAGGACATTCGGCTTTCGAGAGAGGACCGGCCGCGCAAGATCGAGCGCCTCCGACGCCTTCTCGCTGACCCGAAGAACGACCTCGCATCTTTCGACTCACCCCTGCCGCTCCCGCTCGATCCTAACGTGTCTGTCACGGGAATCGTCCCCGAGCAGGCCAACGTCTTCAAATCCTCCCTCTTCCCGCTCCTCATACACTTCAAGACTATCGCTGGCCGCGCGCCGTACGCCATAATCTTCAAGACAGGCGACGACCTCCGCCAGGACCAGCTCGTCATACAAATTATCACGCTCATGGATCGTCTCTTGCGACACGAGAACCTGGATCTCAAGCTGACTCCGTACCGCATCCTCGCCACCGGCACTAGCGCCGGCGCTGTTCAGTTTATTCCTTCAGCGTCCATCTCGGCCGCCGTCGCCAAGTACAAGGGCAGCCTGCTCGCGTACCTGCGGGCCAATAACCCGGATGACTCGGCACCGCTCGGCGTGCGCAAGGAGGCTATGGACACGTACGTCAAGTCGTGCGCTGGCTACTGCGTTATCACGTACATTCTAGGCGTTGGAGACCGCCACCTGGAGAACCTGCTGCTCGCACCCGACGGCCACTTTTTCCACGCCGACTTCGGTTACATCCTCGGGCGCGACCCGAAGCCGTTCGCGCCGCAGATGAAGCTGTGCCGCGAGATGGTCGAGGGCATGGGGGGCAACGCCTCGCCACAGTACGCCCAATTCAAGCAGTATTGCTTCACCGCCTACACTGCGCTGCGAAAGCAAGCCAACCTGATACTAAACTTGTTCGCGCTCATGACGGACTCGAGCGTGCCCGACATCCGCATCGAGCCGGACAAGGCTGTGGAAAAGGTCCTCGAGCGCTTCCACCTCGAGATGAGCGAGGAAGAGGCCATCCGGTATTTTGACCAACTGATCGAGGAGAGCGTCACGGCTATTTTTCCCGTGGTCATCGACCGGTTGCATGGGTTGGTGCAGCACTTCCGGGCGTAGGCATTTGGAGCACACGGTAGATACCAATACACATTTTATTCTGATCGCAACGCGTCATCTGTAACTGTTTACTCTATTTAGACCCAGATGCCCGCCAGCCGGGGGGGTTCCAATCGAATAGGTCGAATGCCTCAGCGCTCCAGGGTCCCAGATCCTTGTACGTAGCTTCCTCTGCGTCCGCGTCCGCGGCGCTCTTGACGCGCTTGAAGTCTCTCTTGGCCACTCCCGCTACGTGGCTCTCCGACATCCCGCGACGAAATAAGTATTGCCTAGGTACGTAAGGTAGGAATTCGTGCAACATTGGAAGGACAAGACCGCCCACAGGTTTATGGTAAGGTTCGGGGCCAAGCAGATAGATTAACGCCTGCGTCTGTGTGGGGTTGGCTAAATTGTCGCACTCGTAATGAGCGGCGTCTGACACGGACGATTCGGCAGGTTGCGCCGCTGGCTCTCTAGAGCAAGATGGCGGAGCGTCCCTTTGCGCTGGTTGTTGGACAGACCCCCCGTCAACCGTGCCCATCGTCTCAAAGGCGTCCGGAAAATCTGACGGCTCGCGAGGCCGTCGGCCAGACTGTCTGGATTTCAAAGGCTGTGCCTCTGGTTCTCTCGGGCGAGACAGGGACCGAGCATCGCTCCTCGTGGGCTCGACAAAGCTGCCGTGTTTGGCTTGGTCGACCTCTATCTGAACCCCGCCGCCTGTCGTCTCGAAAGCATACGACTCGGGCGACTCGGGCGACTCGGGCCTAGAGCGGGATGCTCCAACTTCGGATTCTCGAAGGCGAGTCTTGGGCGGAGACGACAGCCGACCGCTCATCGTAGGCTTCGCCATTGTCCCGAAAGCTTCCGATGACTCGGAGGACTCAGGCCTAGGTCGTGACGCTTGCACTTCTGGCTGTCGAACGCAAATCTTAGGCGGAGAGCGCTGCCGGCCACCGCTAACGGGCCTAACCATCGTTTCAAAGGCTTCCGAAGACTCCGACGACTCCGACGACTCCGACGACTCGCGTCCCCGGCGCCTAGTTTGGCCGCCTCGTCGGGCGGCAAGACGCGACGGCATATCGAGCTCAGTTCCCGCGAGGCCAGCCTGCGACTCGCACATGAGCAGTCTCCTCGGCTGCTTCTGTTCGATGCGAAGGAGTTTGCCGTTCGGCTTGGATCGCGTGGCCTTGAGCGTCTGTTCGCCGCGGTCCGCCGGCGAAGGTTGGCGGGCGCGGAGATCGGATTGGCACGCGAACCATGCGGGTGACGAGGGCTCATTCTCGAGTTGAACGCCCGTGATCTCGTTGGTTGTCCTTACCGGCGGGGATGGGATGCGAGGCGGTCTAGGGACGGCGCCGGCGGTTCTAGTCAGGGACGTGCTTGTAGTCCGTGCAGGAAGCTCACCCTCCCAGTCGTTCTGCGCCGGGGACGACTGAGACCGCAAATCTATCACCTCCTTCACCTTGAGCTGCTTCTGCCCCGCGGTTGGAGCCATCGCCCTCTTCGCCACCGAAAGGGTCTTAGCGCTGCGGGATTCCGGTCGGTTCGCGAGCGTCCTCACAGACTTGGAAGTCCGGACGACGTTCCATGCAGCCGCGTCCTCGCTTGCGGTCTTCCTCCGTTTCGCAGGCACGGCATCGGCGCACTCCGCGGCCGCAGTCTCACGCCGTTCCTCGAAAGGCGACTGAGCGGCCAAGACAGCCTTTCCATGCGGCCCTCTCGGCGTCCCGAGGAGAGAGCTTAGGGTCCTGTGCGGTCGCTGCGCTATCACCTGGGGTTGCACCTGGCCTCGCGCCACTGGCGGAGCCGCCGCGGCCGCCGGCCTGGCGGAGGCCACGGAACGGTGCGGCGGAGAATGCTGATGCTGGCGCCTCGTCTGCAGCAGCGGGGTCAGGTCGGTCTCCGTCTCGCCGGTGGGTTCGGCCACCTCGACGAGAGTGCCGTCGTCCAGTTCTAACTCGTCGCCTTCAGCCACGGGGGGGTCCCCCCTGGACCGGTGCCCGTCGCCGACGAAGTTGCCCTCGGGGTCGAAGACCATGGTGCGGGCGTTGAAGGTGTGGAAGCGCAAAGAGCCGTCCTGCCAGCGTTTCTGTTTGCGGCGGACATCGTGAGTGAACAGGCAGCGGAAGGATAGGATGGGCGCGGTGGCAGGCATGGAGGCGGGCGCGCCGGGCGGGTGCGGGCCCCCGAGCCCGGGGTTAGCCATGGCGAGAGCATCGTGAGGCAGCGGACCGCAAGCTGCGAGGCGTTTCCAAGCGGCGGCCGGCGGGGGCACGCGCCGGGCCGACGCGCGCGCACGTGACAGCACCGCCACAGGCTAGCCACGCCTACGGCAGCACCTCCGGCTCTAGCGGCCGCGGCCGCCGATCCCCCTCCCCCCGACCTGCATGCCGCGCATGCTCTCGCCCGCTGCGGCCAATCCCAGCGCGCCCCCGGCGCAGCTGCTCTGTGGCGACTCCATATGAGACTCCTCCGCCGCCCAGCCTCGTCCGCATCTCACTCCGACCCAATTGCCCACAATGCAGCGCATGCAGCGCAAGTTCGGCGCCTTCCTGCCGCGCTCGGCCGACGAGAGCCAGGTCGCAACGTTGCTCCATGAGTTCGAGCAGGCCGACAAGATGCTTGGCAAGGTGCGTGTCTCCGGACCCCGTCTGCTTCGCCGCTGCTCATCTGACCTGGCCCGCCCCTGACCAGCTCGTCGAGGACTGCCGCGCCTGGAAAGTGGCCTGGACTGGCATCCTCACCCACCAGGCCAATGTCGCCCACGAATTCGACTTTTTGTATCAGCCGATCCACGTTGCCGGCGAGGGCGCCACGCCCCACCAGCCCGTAGCAACGCCGGAGGAAGTGGCCCGCCGGGCAATGGCGCTGAGAAACGCCCAGGAAGAGCTTAGAACCGATATGGCGGAGCAGCTCGAGGCAATGGATGGCCGACTGATCGGGCCCGCGCTGGAAGCTCGGGATGCCATGCAGCCCATGAAGAAAGTGATGAAGAAGCGGGAGGACAAGAAGGTGGGTTCCGAGATGCCCCGTGTCTTGTTATGCTAACCTTTCCCAGCTTGACTACGAACGGTATAAGAGCAGAGTTGAGGCTCTCCAGAAGAAGTCGAGGCTGTCGGAACGCGAGAACGTGGCGCTCGCCAAGCATGAGAGCGACCTCGCCCGGAGCACACAGGTCGGGCGCCTCTACTAAGTCATGAGAATCTTGCTCACGCTAGCCAGGAATACAACGATGCGGACGAGCATCTCCGGGCGTGCCTGCCCGGTATCGTCTCCGCTGCGTACTCGATCCTCCCCTACTTCCTCTCTGCCCAGATCATGATCCAAAACGACCTCCTCGGGCAGCTCTACACCGTGCTCCACACGCACTGCCAGGACCTACGTCTTCCCTCCACGCCGCCTGAGATGGGGGATGTGGTTGCAGCCTGGTCCGCCGTCTTCGACCCTGTCCGGCAGGATGTCGAGGCCAACTTAGCCATACTTCGGAGCGGTAAGACCGTCCATCAGCCTATGGCTCTGCACGACCGTTCTCCGCGGGGCAGCCAGTCGAGCGCTAGTGGCCAGGGTGGCCTTGGCAGCATCCGAAACGGCTTCAACTTCCGCCGGCCCAGCGCCCAGTCGCAGACGCAAGTGCTAGAACCTTCCCCGTCGCAGAGCGAGCCGCCACCCCAGGCCGACACTAGCTTGAAACCCAAGATTAGTTCACTCAATGCCTCCAAGCCTCGCGTTCCGTCGTCCTCCTTGGGGACGCCTTCTCCCGGCGGGGACGCCGCCCAGCCAGACTACTTTGCTCAGCGTCCGCCGCGGATGCCCTCCTCCCAGAACCTACGGCCGACACTCTCTGCCAAATCGTCCTCGCTCTCCCTGACTCCGACCATCTCGAACCCGCAGTCACCGTTCCCGCCAGGCACCGCCGCGGCTGCAGCGGCAGCCAAGAAGAAGCCACCGCCTCCTCCGCCTAAACCACGCCGGGTGCCGAGCGCCCAGACGGAGTGGGTAACGGCTCTATACGATTTTGCGGGGCAGAGCGAGGGCGATCTCGCGTTCAAGGAGGGGGATCGCATCAAGGTAGTGAGGCGGACGGAGAGCGTGCACGACTGGTGGGAAGGGGAGGTGGGAGGCGTGAGGGGTAGCTTTCCAGCAAACTATTGCAGTCTAGGTTGAGGTTCTTCATAAGACAAAAGTATGTGTGCTTGATAGGAAGATCGTTTTCGCATGTTCTATAGGCAGTGATGTTGGGTCAGACAGATCACGAAAGAAATGGTTAATAGAGTTGTCCGTCACCTCAAAAGTAAAGGTGGTCAAGTGAACATAATGCACATAAGCGAAATGAGTGCTTAACTCTTGATCACCCACAGCAAACCCTTAACTGCAACCGAGATTCACGCCCATTTCGAAACTTGTTGCCTACCAATGATTGCCTACAGACGATCTCCTACGTGATGTAACTCGTGGTTAATAGAGTTCACAGCAGTTTTGTTTCAACCCTTGCAAAGTTTGCTTTGCATCTCGCTTGGTACACACTTAGCTATACATTTACGCACCGTGTACCTCGACTTTTCTACCAACATACATCCAGAGCCTATACGTCGTGCACCTCAACTCCTCTGCTGTATCATTGTCCTTATTTACCCTTCGGTCGGAGCTGAGTCCTTACCTTAAGTTGTCGTGCTTGAGAGTTATTGAGCTGGGTGCCACCCTGAAAGGCTTTCTCGATTATTGCTAAGGCTTGAACCGTCGTGCAAGCTGGTTCTGCTCTTGCCTAAGCTCTACGGTCGCTTAAGACCAAACCGGCGTTGTGGCTAAATAGCTGCTAAGTATACCCGCCGCCGAGACCTATTTATCGCTGGGGCCTATCCACTACCAAAACTTATCTGCCGCCGTAACTTGACCGCCGCCGAGAATCATTGCCGCCGAGCTGACAGCGTCAGACTTTCGGAACGCAGCTATGCAATCTGAAATGGCATTCCGCCTCAAGGAGGACCTCTTCCAAGAGAAGCATCCGACCGTACGACATCTTCTCCCTTCCCAAGACCATCCTAGCTAACAACTTTCTAGGCCGCTCCAAAGGCCTACGTCGCCATCCTTATGGATGGCGACGCAGCTATGGTAAGTGCCCGCGTTTTATATTGGACTGATGAAACGTGAACGCTGACGGCTTCTAGTTCTCAGATGAGTATCTGAGACATGGACACGAAGGAGGCCGCGTGGCGGCGCAGAAGCTTCACGAGGACGTGAAGAGTATGGTCGACAAGTACGTCGACTATGGCATTCTCGGACCCGAGGCCCACAATGTGGAAGTCCGTGCCACCTTCTACGGCGACTTTTCGACCCTTGCGAACGCCTGTGAGGGCGCTGGCGTAGTCCCAGGCGCCAATCTGGCGCGCCAGTGCCTCGCGGGCTTTGGAGGTGTCGAAAAGTTCACCTCTACCAACCTCTCTGACGGCAAGAACGGCGCCGTCCTAGGTAAGAACCTCTCTTTTCCGCTCAAAATCATCTTCGCTAACTCCACCAGCGGCCTTGGAAACGTTGGTACGCGATACTTGCTGCCTCCACATCGTGCTAGGGTGCACCCACGAGGGAGACTACAGCAAGAGGCTGGAAGAGCTTGCCAAATCTGGCCCCGAACGCTGCAAAGTCACATTGATCGAAGGGTTGCCGCGAACCGAGCACATCAAGTTCTTGTACAACCAGTACTACAGCAGCGGATTCACGCGAATCTTCCGGTCCGACAAGATCCCGCTTCCTAGCGACATCGTGACAAATCCCCAGAGAGATATCAACGTGGATGAGAACCGCTGGCGTCTGGACGAGCCTATATTAGCGAGACCTACACGGGGAGAAGTGTCCAGGACGAAGTCACTCAAGCTCTGTTTCCAGTGGTATCTCAGAGGCGAATGCACCGATGGCGACTGCGAGTACGCCCACGATGTAGAGCCGACGTCAGACCACCTCCGCGTGTGCCGATACTTGACTCGCAAGCAGGTGTGTCCCCGCAGGGAGTGGTGCCGCGACCCGCAATGTATGTGGAGCCACCATTGCCCATTCGAGGACTTGGAGGAAGGGTGCCAGAAGCCTTCATGCAGATTTCTTCTCCAAGGGCTCCACAAGAAAGGCTAGGGACACAGTAAGAAAATGGCGGGCGTGGTGAGAACTGGAGGGGGCTCAGCAAGGTCTTAGGACGGAATTTCCCAAGCATGTTTGCTTTTGAAGACATGAACACCAACCTTTTCACATACGACTGGCACACTCAAAAAACACTCTTCTCAACTTTTCTGCTTTCACTAGCACAAGATTAAAAGCTTCAACCTCAACCCTCCAAAACACACTTTTCTTCCTCTTTCCCTTTTTTCTAGCATGAGATAGCAGCAGCAATAACGACACCATGCTGAACATTCAACTGCCGTAGATAAATCCATGCGATGTAGCTGTAGAGGTCTTTGACCTTCACTTCTAGATGACGTGCACAGGTGACGACCGCCATTGAGGCAGCATCTTTCGCCGAGCAGAATAGCACATCAGCATGACGAGCGCGAAGGCGCAGACGTGTCCGATAGTTCGAAAGCGTGGTGGAGGACGATGCATTGAGGTCCAGGAATCAAATCACGTGATGTGTTATCGATATCATGTGGCGTAGACCACGTGCGGCGTGGCTGGGCGCAACCCCGCCGCAAGCAGCTGCCCTAGCCTCGTGCCCCCACCGCCTGTTCAAGGCTCCAGTCATCGACCTTCGCGCATGCTTTCTTCGTTTCTCTTCCTCTCCTTCGCTCTGCCTTCGCCACCTGAGTTGGCTTCGCATCACCAGCTTTCACCGCAGACGACACCATGAGCTTCATACGGTCTACCATCGACGCTTGGCGCGACCGCTACGCGCCCATATCGCACACGTCAACGTTCCGCCAGACCGGCCAGATCACGCCCGAAGAGTTCGTCGCCGCGGGCGACTTCCTCGTTTACAAGTTCCCGAGCTGGGGCTGGGCTGATGCCGCCGCACCCGCCAAGCGCGTCTCGTACCTGCCCGCGGGCAAGCAGTACCTCGTCACCCGCGGCGTGCCGTGCCACCGGCGGCTGGACGAGAACTTCGCCGGCGACGCGGGCCAGGATGAGACCGTTGTGCGCGACGGCTTCGACATGGGCGAGGGCGGCGAGGGCGATGACGGCTGGTTGCGGACCGGCGGCATGGCGGCCAGCCAGGAAGCGCGCGTTAAGGACGTACGAACCGTGGACGAGAGCGGCAACCTGGGCGAGACGGTGGGCGACGAGGAGGAGATCCCGGATATGGAAGACGAGGAGGACGACGAGGAGGCTATTATCCGAGACCCAAAGGGTGCCAGTTCTCAAGTGTAAGTCAGCACCCAATACGTTCGCCGAGCGTCGCTAAACCGCCTCAGTCCTGTTCGCACGTACAACCTTTACATCACATACACGCCGTACTACCGAACGCCGCGCCTCTATCTCTCGGGTTACCTCTCGCCGAGCGAACCGCTACCACCGCAACTCATGATGGAGGACATCGTTGGCGACTACAAGGACAAGACGGTGACGCTCGAGGACTTCCCCTTCTTCGACTCGAGCGTCAAAACGGCCTCGATCCACCCTTGCAAGCATGCGTCCGTCATGAAGGTGCTACTCGACCGCGCTGATGCCGCGCTCAAGCAGCGCCTCGCCAAGCTCAAAGCGGGTGACAGGGAAGCTGCCGCAAAGGTCGACTCGGGCCTCGAAGGCCTAGTCGATGAGACCAACAAGCTCGCCATCACGAGCGAAGACGCCCACAAGGCGGGCGTGGCGGCGGCGGGCGGCAACAATGGCGACGAGTGGGAGGTGCTGCAGCAGGAAGAGGAAGAGGTCGCCATCCGCGTGGACCAGTATCTGGTGGTGTTCCTCAAGTTCATGGCGAGCGTAACGCCGGGCATTGAGCACGACTTTACAATGGGACTTTGATTGGACATTTGTAACGGGCGCCGTACATTGCGGCAAAGTGTTTTGCTTAACCCTTTTCGGAGTTTCGGAGAAGCAGAATGGAAAGGTAGGTTTCGATACGGGTGCCTTTTTTTCACGATTCTGTATTGCTACGTATCTCGCGGGGAATGACCCCGCTCCGTATGACGTGCAAAACTTAGCCCTTAGGGGTCTACAACCGTTTCTACGCTATCGTGAGATACTTCTATGCTCCCCACGCCGGCCGCAGTCGCGGCCTGTCCATTACATCCACGTCCACGTCGTCATCTCGCCCCCCGATGGCGTGCCACAGTGCCGTCTTCAGCTTCCGGAGCAGCCTGCCATTGCCCTCAAGGTTCTGGCGGGAAGTCGCCTTGGCGCCGCCGGGGACGCGGTGCTGGATTGCGTAGCCAAAGCCGGAGGCGGCTTCGCCGTCGATGTCGAGCTTAGACAGGTGCGTCGCAAGGTGGGAGGCTTCGATGTATGCGGGCGACGGGTGCCGCGTGCCGAGCGCTTTGATAATTTGAGACTGGAGAGCATCAGAGCTAAACTCGGAGTAAAATAGACAGATGACACTGCATACCTCTGAACGGCCCTCTAGCCTCATGCGCTCCACCTCGCGGACATTGTACGAAGGAACGGGGGTGGCGGACACCGAGAGGGCTGCCGCGAGAAAGGAAAGAAGGATGCTGAACAGGAGCATCATACCGGTAAAGAGTGGATCGCTGAGGAGCTTCGGCGAATGGAAGGAACTCGCGGCTTTTGTAGGTTAGAGGAGCTGGCGACGCGTGCACTGGTGTGACGCGATGACTTGCTTCGCTGGTAGCACAGGGCCTAACCTGTGGATAGCTCGTCCGGTCGTAACAAAGAGTGGATGGTCCAAGGAGTGACAGGTTTTCAAATGGCAGGACGTAACGAGGCGGCGAGAGACGGCCAGCGTTGCGGCCGACACCACGAGAGGAGGTGGGAAGGTGACCTCTTTCTCCCTGTAGGAGGGTGAATATGGCAGTTGAAGGCCGGACCGGTCCAGCGAGACTCGAGCTTTCTGCCTCCGTCTAACGAGAAGGCTTGAGGCACACAGGTGCGCCCTCCCAGAGTTTATATTCCGTTGTCTAGCCCATGCCCGCCCTCACACCAATTCCAGGGACGACGTGCATGCTTGAGGTGACAACACGGGAACTAGTTTGCTCCTACCGGGCAAAGGATCGACGCAAAAATTCACCGAGGCCCGCAGTCCAGAAGTCTGGTACATTCCCCCAGCGATCCCGAGGCCGCGACTCGCTAGATTCTGCCGGCTGCGAATCGATATTCAGCCTCCACACGGGGTCGATTCAAACAGCTGGCTCGAGTCGCGCCAGCGGGCCGAGGCTCGCCGCGCAGATGTGTTTCGTGTCGGCGTCGTCCGCTGGCGTGCGACGGCAAAGAAAGAATCGAGGCGCTGCGTCAATGCTGTCCGCTCCAAGCCCGCCGGATGGTTTGTGGCCCGAAAGCACCGTTTGAAACGGGAACGTTTCACAATTCGCGGGCCAATCAACGACGTCCCTCGGCTACGGTCGTTTGACAGGGGCGCATCGCAGCTAAAAGCTATCCGAAGCATTCGCAGTTTGTGAGTCGAGTCCAAGTTTGTGATTTGCAGGCCTAAGGAATGGTGCGCAAACATCGCCGGCGGGCAAAACGGTCCAGCTGACCCGGGTATGTTTCGAGAACGGCGAGACCAAAGGTGGAAATGAGCATTCCAAATCTGTGAACATGATGTGATTTGAGTAGCACAAATCCTTCTTGTATACACTTTGCGGCACTCCTAAGAAATTGAGTCAAGACAAGATGACAGAGCCCGTAACAGACGCGCTCCAGGTCTAAATGCACCCCCCACGCCATCCTTGTAGCCGAGGAAGTGGGGCTTGGTGACGATTCACTCGGAAAACTCTCAGTCGTATAAGCGATCATGCAAACCACCCTCTCTTCGGCTGCCGACGTAACACGTCTTGACGTAGCGCCGCCAGCCTCGAGCATGAGCGCCACCACGCTTCTAGGCCTCAGCCTCTTGGACGCCGACGACCAACGTGCGCGAGTCCAACCGCTCCACAACCTCCGTGCCGCCCTCTACGATATCGGCTTTCTCTACGTTGCTAACCACGGAGTGCCGCGCACCATCATCGACGGCCTCGGCGCCTACCTACCGGCGCTGTTTGGCCTCGTGGCCTCGACCAAGACCGCGCTGTCTGAGCGTAATTGGCCGCACTTTCTTGGCTTCTCGGGCTTCGCCGAAGAGGAGACGTTCGGGGCCAGGTGCCTGCGCGAGCAGTTCGACTTCGGCACAGAATCGCCCATGATATAGAGTACCCCGGCGGCGCGCTCGTGGCTGTACTGGGGCCTGCGTGGGCTCAACTAGTGGCCGCTAGAAGAGGTCCTGCCTGGCTCCCACGCCGCGCTGACCGAGTTAGCAGGCTGCATGCCCTCTCGCGAGCGAGGCTAACTGAGGCCACCAAAATACCACTACACCGTCTAGGCGCTGTCGTACCGCTTCGTGGACCTCGTTGAAGAAGCCTTTGGCATCACTCTCGGGACGCTTGACGACTTCGCGCGGGAGAACGGCGCCTCGCCGTGGCACCGCATCAAGCTCACCAAGCACCTGCCGACTGTCGGTCTCGAGCGCGGCTGGCGCGCACAAGGACTCGAGCGAGTGGTTGACCATTTTGTGTCAGGCTGGCAAGGAGGAGGGCCTCGAGGTGTTGAACGCGGACGGCGAGCGGATCGCGGCGCCTACGCTCAAGAGGAGTTTCGTGGTCAACTTTGGCAACGCGCTCGAGGCAGCCACGGAGGGAATGATGAAAGCGACCGTCCTCTGTGTCAAGGCGCGTTCCAAAATACTGCCAAGCCCGTCGCGTTTTTGGCCTCAACGTCTAACGTGACCTGGCCCCGACGTCGTCCACTACTCAATACCCTTCTTGCAATGGCTACCGCTCGACCTTACCATTTCTCAGGAAAGGTCCTACATCCCCGACTCGGTGCAGGGGTCGCGAAAGAGTCGTGGCGCACAGAATGGGAAGACCAGGTGTCCGGTTTCCTCGACACATGGTGGGACATCCTAGGAGAGTCGCAATTGCGGAAATGAATCCGCAGTCACAAGGACGTCGGGACCAAGTGGTACGGAAAGGAGGCCGTGGCATGTTACACGCGGTAGATAACCTATGCCTCGCGATAAGATATAAAGCTCCAAGGAACAAGCTTGGAAACAAACGAAGAGCCTCGGGCGAGGCTAAAAGCTGTAGGCAAATGGGCCACAAATAATGAAGTCAACCAACCTAAGCCCCAGCACAACGGTGTGCACATTGCCCGCCCCACTGCAGCGAGGCCACCAGTGGCTGCCTGGGCGGCGAGTTGCGGGCCCAACGACAACATATGAAGCAGTTGGAATCGCGCTTGCGGAGGAGCGCTTCAATAAAGGCTCAGGCAGAGGCTAAATTTAACGGGCGGTTGGGGCGGGCGTGTAGGTCGGGTCGGCGCTGCGGGACGAGAGTTTCTCGAAGCTTTTTAATCTGAACACGGGTGGCAGCCGCGAGATCGCGCGTCAGGAACAGCGGGCGCTACAGATTAGTAGCGCGAGGTGAGTGGCGGGTTTTTGTTTTAGCCGCCAATATTAACCCGTGCCGCGGCAGAGGGCGGCCGCCGGCGGGGTAGCTATGCTTTTACCCCTCGCACACCGACGAGGCCAATTTTTGGCGGCTTAACATGTAGCAGATAGAGAATTTGCGCCTGGCTCCGCGGGATGTACTTTGGTCTAACGCTCGCGCCACCAGGTGGGGGCAAAGGAGGGGGGCCCGCAGTCGTTTGCGTTGGCTCTTTAAATGTCGCCTGTTGGAACAGCACAGCTCCTCAGATCAACCCGTCGAGACCAAAATACCTCTTGATTCGCGCTCTCTCAAAATGGCCGCTCCCACGATCAAGCTCAACAATGGCAAGGAGATGCCTTCTGTGGGCCTCGGCCTGTGGAAGCTCGACAACGATATTGCCGCCGATACGATCTACGAGGCCATCAAGCAGGGCTACCGCCTTTTCGATGGCGCGTGTGGTAGGTGCTCCGAACCGAGAGCGGCTGCCTCCCTCTTTTCTCCCCCTCCCAACGGCTGACCGATGAAGACTACGGCAACGAGGTCGAGTGCGGCCAGGGCGTCGCGCGGGCCATCAAGGACGGGCTGGTGACACGCGAGGAGCTCTTCATCACGAGCAAGCTGTGGAACTCGTTCCACGACCCGGAGCGCGTGGTGCCGATATGTAAGAAGCAGCTGCAGGACTGGGGCCTCGACTACTTCGACCTGTACTTGATTCACTTCCCCATCTCGCTCGTGTACGTGGACCCGTCGGTGCGGTACCCGCCGGGGTGGGAGGACGCGGACGGCAACCACACGCTGGGCAAGGCGTCGGTCGAGAGCACCTACCACGCCATGGAGCAGGTGTACGAGCAGGGGCTGGCCAAGAGCATCGGCATCAGCAACTACAACGCGGCGCTCATCATCGACCTGCTGGCCTACGCCAAGATCAAGCCGCAGGTGCTGCAGATCGAGCACCACCCGTACCTGGTGCAGCAGCCGCTCGTGGACCTGTGCCAGAAGAACGGCATCGCCATCACGGCCTACTCGTCCTTCGGCCCGCAGTCGTTCCTCGAGCTCATGGACAAGGCCGGCAAGGTGCCGCTGCTGTTTGAGCACCCGCTCATCAAGGGGCTGGCGGCCAAGTACGGCAAAAACGAGGGCCAGGTGCTGTTGCGGTGGGCGACGCAGCGCGGGCTGGCCGTGATACCCAAGAGCAAGAACGCGGGCCGGCTGCGCAGCAACATCGACCTCAACTTCGACATGACACCGGAGGAGCTGGCGCAGGTGTCGTCGCTCGACCAGGGCCTGCGGTTCAACGCGCCCCCGAACGTGAGCAAGGCCCGCTACACGCTTCCTTGGAGAAGACACGTGTGACGCAAATGGCTAACTACGGCACAGTACGGCATCGACATCCCGATCTTCGCGTAAGGGCGCAAGGGCGGCGGTCCTGCGCGCGCGCGCGGACGCATGGACGAGAAGTCCGGCAGCGGCTGCGACGGCGACGGTTCCTGTTTTGTCTGTAGGCTACATACGGGATAGAGCGAAATAATAGAATCGGGTTCGTACCAGGCAGTGGCCGGCGGCGGCGATGCGCTTGTTGCGTGTTGATGTGTTGTTCTCGTTGGAGAAGCGATGCACGTGAGGAGGCGTCGGCGTCGCGAGCCGGATCGGGCGTGGTCGAGAGCGACGACGACGCCGAGACGTCACGGCCGCGCGATGGCGGCGACGGCGGCGGTGGGACGGGGACGAACCCGGTGCCGGGCTGCGGCTCTTCCCTGCCGGATCCGGCGCCCCGCCGGCCGCTTCGGGCTTAGCGGCCGGGCCCGGAAGCGCCGGGAGTGCGCGCCGCCGATCCTGCCCGCTTCGGGCGCGCGGCTCCGGGCTGCGGGCGCCCGCCGGCGCGCTGATTGGCCGCCGCCGAGCTCGAAGCTCGCCCGCCCGCCAGCCGGGGCGGGGCCCGGTGCTGCTTTGTAAAACCGCGAGATCTCCGAGACGACGACGGCGCGCGCCTCACGCGACAGGGCTGGCCGGCCTTGCTGGCGTCGGCTGGCGGCGGGGCGGGGCGGGGCCCGTCGCCGGCGTGGTGCGCGCTCGCAGTGCTTCTTTAACTCCAACGCCCGCGCCCGCCGGCCTCACCACTGACACCCACCCAACCTCCGGCGCGCTCCAGCCAACCCCGTCCTTCCCTTTCCTCCCTTCTCACGCCCCAGCTTGCGTGGCATATGCGAGATACTCGGGCGCTGTCGCCACGTCGTCCGCTTTCGCGCCGTCGCTTGCGTGCTTCGTTGCTGCGCCTGTTCGCGCGCTAGCCTCCGATTCACGATGGGAAGCGAACGGGACCAAGACATGGCCGAGAGGCGGTGAGTGCATTCCCCCGACACCACATCGAAACGCCCTCAAGGATGCGGGACCTGGTCGGCGCGTGCGAGGGCAGCTTCGTCCAAGGCGTTTTCAGTTGCTATCGCGCCTGTCGCGCGATTCCGAGCGTTCCGCCGCCAGCCAAGCATTCTCAACAAGCACCCAAACTGACTTGTGCGAATTGCCTCGGCCCAGTTCGTTCGCCTTCGCACTGGCCGTCCTGGCCCTCTGCACCAATTCCGTCTCCGCCGTCGCCCTGCGCTCGCTCCCGGACGAGAAACCTCTCAACATCGCCTTCAACCTCTCGCTCTACTGCGGCTTCGCGGCGGGCATGAGCGCGCTGGGTGTCGTGGGCGCACTGCGGGTACGCTTTCCATTCATTCCCTCAACCTCTTTCTGTTCCCGCCGCTAACGTTGCGACCACAAGCGCTCCGCCTCCCTCCTCGCCATCTTCGCAAACCACCTCCTCCTCGACGCGCTCCTCAGTAGCATCCCACGACTGCTTCTCTTGCCTTTTCTCACGGCGCTCCCTGCCGCGCTGTGCGACTACCGGGATGCCGAGACGGGCCTCCGCGGGGGCGCCGGTGAGGACAAGTGTGCGCGTGTGCTGGGGTGGGTCCAGGCCGTGGTCGTGGGCTTTGTGGTGGCCGTCACGGTTGCCCAGTCGTGGGCGGCCATCCAGGTGAAGGGATACGCGGAGTGGTTAGGGAACGGCGAGGAAGGCCAGGAGATTGGGAAGGAGAAAACGGATGAGAGAGGTGAAGAGAAGTGTGGGTTGGAGGCTGTGTAGCATCGTTTGGATGGAGTTGGGATTTGTATTGTTCATGTCTGTCATGTTGGATGATACCCACGCCAAAAAGAAAGAAAAAAAAAAAAATATACACGCATGACACTAGCGTTTTGGAGCTGCAAGGTCTCTCGAGGCTAGTTCTACATATCGCACAAGCTGCGCTCGCTTCACTCGCCTTGTGAGGGCTTTCTCATCTCCAAGGGGAGGGAGGTTAGTCTACAGTATAGCACAGGAGTAGACAACACACAACACAGCATATGGAAGAGCATGCAGCAGAGGTAGAAGTATGCTAGAATATCGCTCTTGTGGGAACAGTGCACCAACTGCGGCCGTTAAATCTACATCGTCTAAGGCCTCTTTATATAGACGTCGTTTTCGTAGCGTTAGCGTACACGGGGCGCGGCCTAGTAGAGCAGAGGAAATAAAGATTTATCATAACGTAGCCTTCCTAGGACCGTGCTAACCACGTACAGCGGATAAACGAGTGAGGAACCTACGCTATCATCCGCGTGTGAGTGTGTCCAAATTTTAATTCTCTTAGATGGCGGCGGTGACCGCGAGAACACCAGTTATATAACACTGTGTCTGTCCACAAGTGCTTGAGTTTTGCGGGCAGCCTTCCCGCCGACCACCACCTGCATAGTGTGCATGAATAGAGCCCTTGGGCATGAACAGCTGAGTTCTGAGTGGTAACTGAGCCGGGGAGGCTCGCGAGGGATTGAGTGGCTAGATGCGGGATAAATAGGGGATTGAGGAATAGAACGATTAGCGCAAGTGCAGATTAGAAGCAAAGAGCACAGAGAGTCAGAATTCGGCGGCGAAAATATTCAAGAGAAATTGCTGGACTGCGACTTGGAGCGAGAGACGGAACAGACAAATAAGCATGACTATTGTGGAAGAGGGAGTAGACCACTGTGGACTGGCTAAACTAGAACGATGTGGAGAATAATTCTTGAGCAATACCAACCTCCACAGATTTACCAAGTTGTGCTTGAGTTGTTATACAATTTGGAACAGTCCTTGGGCCATTTTGAACTAAGCTGGCTTGAGGGATAATCACGGTGCGACGCTAACCAAGTTACTTTGAAATGATGGGACTAGTCTATCGCCAAAAAGGCTACCCTAGAAAGGCTTTTGAACTGACTAATATAAAGTGGCGGGTAGAATTTCGCTTTTGCATAATAAAAGTCGTTAAGGATATCAAAGTACATGCGGCGTTTGGATTCCTTCGTGACCTGCGAATCTAGCTAGTCCGTCTTCATCGAGGATCAGTCGAATAACGGCTACTACACGGCGCCTAGATCTAGGTTTAAATATTGTCGATGAAATGTTTAGTGATGGCACTTTCACCTTGTCGCTTCGTCTGATTTACTAGAGTTAGCGAACAGTAACTATTTCTTTCGTCCCACGGAGCGCTCGGTGCTATCACTAGACACTTAAATCATAATTTGGTTTGGAATTCCAGTAGGAATCACCAATGTTTCACATCGGACTAAAAATGGTCATCGCACGATATCCTTTGTTTGAACTTGGAACTTAGACTGGAAAGTTCCGAAATAATATGATAATAAAGTAACGCGGGAGTGAAATATCACCTGCAGGCAGCTCCTGTGCCTAGCTGATTCAATTCAATGCTAACTGAGATGTATCCCCTTCATGAGCCTGCATGGGGGCTAGATCGTAGTGCATGGAATTTATATGGCCGACAATTCTTCTCCTTATGAAAATGCGACAAAGGGGAAAACACATGGCTTGCAGAATGTAGATTCTGAACGGAATTAGCTCGCAGTGTGAGGTTGACCAAAACGCAATTACATATATCAAACCTGCAATGCGTTTCAATGTCAGGGTAAATAGAGGAAAAAAAAAAGTTTAATTGAGAGTCAAGCAAAATGGTACCGTGAGGACCATAAGAGTTCATATCTGCAGTTTTGTCGATGAACTCATATTCGCTGGGAATTTCCAGACTTCACGAGGCCAAGCGCTATGTAGCAAGCTATTGCTTACGTGCGGCAATGTGATTGGATAACTTATCTACTGAACACGAGCCTCGGACAAGGCGTAAGGCCCTGTTAGGTAGATCGTGGGGCTAATACGGTTGCGATACCGGTCTAACTAGGGCAGGGCTAACCTGGGTCTGGCCCCCCCCAACTGCAGCATCACGGGACTACGGAGCCCACACGAAAGAAACCTCGTTCCAACGTCGCGGTCGCCATATACATCCCGTTGCAGCAAGCACTGGTCTCGCAACTCGAGCGCAAAAGAGCCCGCCCTGAACGCTGCTAGCATGCCAGTTAGGCGGTGCTGAGAGTTCCGTTGACAGTGTGACCGCTTGCGTGGACTCCCGCACCATTCCGCAGCAGGGCGCGAAATCGAAAAGCCGGCGCGAGAAGTCTGCAGATAGGTTCGCATTCGACTCGTCCAAGGCAACAGCTTAATCCATTCGCAAACCTTTATAACCTTGCTTGCTTTATTAACTCACATAAATAGACTGCCCGCCCACGCACAATTCTAATTACATTTCCACAAGTCTAATTAAATTTCTAAACCGTCTTCCATCACTCATCTGCCTCCCGACCAAACCATAACCCCAACCTCTACAAAAAGCTCCCAAAATGGCCTTCCCCTACTCAACCGACCTGCACACCGCCCTCCTCGCTGTCCAGCGCGCCTCCCTCGCCACCGTTCTCGTCCACCGCCGCTCCGCCGGCCCCACATCCCTCTCCAAATCCGACACCACCCCCGTCACCGTCGCCGACTTCGCGGCGCAATCCCTACTCGTCTCCGCGCTTCGCGGCGCCTTCCCGTCTGACGCCTTCCTGGGCGAGGAAGACGCCGGCGCGCTGCGGTCCGACGCGGCGCTGGCGGCGCGCGTATGGGCCGTCGTGCGGGAGACGCTTACCGCGTACTTGGACGTGAACCCGGCCGGGGCGGCGGCGCTCAAGGCGCCGGCGAGCGTGGACGAAATGCTCGAGAGCATCGACGTGGCGGGGCGGGGCGAGGGCGGCGGGAAAGGTAGGGTCTGGGTCATGGACCCCGTCGACGGCACCATGACCTACGTCCTGGGCAAGCAGTGGGTCGTTGCCCTGGCGCTGCTCGAAGGCGGGATCCAACGGGTCGCGGTGCTGGGCTGTCCGAACCTGGCGCTGGATGGAGATATGACGGTGCGGGAGGACGCCGTGGACGCGGAGGGCATGGGATATATAATTTCGGCCGTCAAGGGCCACGGCGCGGGCATGTGGCGCATGAGCAAGGAAGGCGCATTTCCGGCGGACGTCAATACCCTCGCTGGCGCCGCGCTGATGGGGACGAAGGTTCCGCGCAAGGAAAATGACCCCGGAACCGCGGCCGTCGAAATCAACCTCGTCTACTCGACCTTGAGCACGCACAGCAGCGGCGATAAGACGCGCTCGCTTGCCACTAAGCTCGGGTCGCCCTGGCCGGGCTGGGACATTTACGCCACGCAGATGCGGTACATCGCGTGTGCGCTAGGAAGTTGCGGTGCAGCCGTCCGTATCCCTCGCAAAGGAGGGGACTTCGGCAACATGTATGATCACGCTGGGGGGGTCTTGCTGTGTGAGGAGGTTGGCGTCAAGGTGACTGATTTGGAAGGCAAGCCGTTCGACTGGACTGCGGGAAGAACGTTGTCAAATAACTGGGGACATGTGGCAGCGCCAATGTACTGTCATGACACGGTCCTGGCGAAGCTAGCAGAAGTGCTGGACGAGGAATAGACGCCGAAGGGGTCCGGCGGAAGACGGAGAAAAAAAAAAAAGCATGGATGCCGAAAAGGGAAAGCCATCACATATGCTGGATAGAATAGGGGTTTCGGACGAGAATAAAGTCTAACAGTGTTTGGGAAAATTAGAATTTGCCGGCCGACACAAAGGTTCCAACTGTGTTGGACAAAAAGAAAAATCGAAAGGAATTCCCACCTCCACAGCTATTAATACGCTGAGCCACCATCCAGTCAATCCACATACTCAATCTGCCTAACAACGCCCTGCGTCCCACCGTCCACCCCACCATTCTCTACCACCACTAGCGCCCCCCTCGGAAGCATCCTCTCATTGACCTCCCCTTCCCACCCCTCGTCGTTGAACCCCACCCTCACGAATTGAAACGCTCCGACCGCGTCTTCCGGCCCCTCCACCTCCCGCCGATACACCCGCACAGGCGCGGACCCGCAAGTCTCGCACGTGCAGCCGCAAGCTCGGCCGTTGTCGTCGCCGTCACCGCGCCAACGCACGGTCCCACAGTGGAAGCACCAGGACGCCATTCCGGAGCGCCACTTGCTCCCGCGGGCACGACGAGACGTGGGCCACTGCAGCCACCCGCCGACGAGACTGAGCCAGGCGTCCCACCAGGCGGAGGAGCTGGCGGCATCGCCCCAGGCGGGTGGCGGGTTCCGGACGGTAGCGGGCACGACGCTGGCGAGCCGCGAGGCGTGCCAGACGCAGACGCGGGGCGGGAGCTCGAGCGGGGTGCCCTCGGCGCCGGAGCCGCGAACGCAGTTCTGCTCGGCCTCGTCGGCCTCGTCGTCGAGCTTCTCCGGATAAGGAGGAGCGGCGGCGTGGGCGGTCCAGGCGCGGCTCGTGGCCGGGCTGAATAGGCTCGCCGGGTACACGGACTTGCAGACGCGGCAGCGGAAGCGCTTGGGCGCCTCCGAAGCCTGCTCGACCATGGCTAGGATGGCGAGGCGCTCGCAGCGGTCCTGGGAGGAGCGGCGGTGGCGGCGGGACTGGGCGGCAGCGGCAGGGTTGGGCGGCGGCAGGGTGGCGTGCAAGCGTCGGTGGGCGAGGCGGAGGGCGAAGAGCGACGACGGGTTTAGGAAGTCGGCGATGCAACGGTGGATCTCGGCCGGGAGCGACAGGAAAGCCGGAAGAAAGGGAGCCATGGCGTCGCTAGGCTTCCGGAGAGGGAGGGAGAGAAACGAGGGGAGTTGGAAGGGGGGAAATAGAGCGGTCATAGCAACGAAGCGAAATGGGCAAGCCGCTCACGCGGTTTGCCGCCGGTGAAATACCAGAGGCGTGGCTCAGCCATCACAAGAGCAAAGGTGTTCCGCCGGGTGGAACGAGTTTGGGGCCATGTTCCAGTTGCAATCCTTTCCGTGCCGCACACGTGAGAGGAACGGCTGTCGTCTGCCGCCCGGCATACGACGTGGTTAGGCAGAATGTGTAATACCGGGTGCCTAACACCCAAGTTTGCGGCTGTTGAAGCCGCAGAACGTGGGGAGTTAAGGTTGACGGAAAATGACTGCAGGACGATCCCGGCGCGTCTTCCGGACGAAAGCCCAAAGCGCTACACCAACCAAGGTCATGTGACTCGTGTCTTGGCGAACTTGCTGGTGTTGACAATTCGGCTCCGTGCGACGCTGGCACGAGCATGACGCTGCGACCGGTGCGGGGCGGCAGCGCACGGGCGGAGGAAGATAAAAGAAGAAAAAAAAAGAGGAAAAAAAAGGGGAAAAAGGAGGGGGCCGCGGTACTGCCGAACGACGCATGTGCGTCGGGAAGCAGCAGGAATCAGCGACCATGATGAAAGCCAAGACCGGCGGTAATGCGCCGCGGGCACGCTCGTTCACGGGCGAGAGCGTGCGGCTTTGGGAGGGTGTTTGGGAGGGGCGCCGTTTATGAGGCTTTTCGGCGCCGCTGCGCCGCCAGTGGCCCGGCCGGGCAGGATCGGCGCTGCGGGGCCAGGGCTCCATCGCCGATGGGGAACAAGGGAGCGGGATGGAGGGCATTTTCTCTCTCGTCGAGGCGGCCGGTACGTACATGCTCAGCGCGAAACTGCCCCGGTCTGGGCAGATGCAAGCAAGCGGTACTACGTAGTGCGTTCGCGAGGGGTGATGAGGGCGGCGGTTGTAGTGCATTCAGGGCTAAGCAGGAGGGATTCCGCATTTGGGGGGAGGGCGATGGATGGTGGTGGTGGGAGTGGTGGGAGTGGTGGTGCAGGCTGCAGCCCGTCACGATGGCCGTTTTGGCGCGGCGCGCATGAACGGGCGCGCCGCGCGATGCGGGTCGCATGTGATGGCCGATGGCGGCGGGGCGCGGCCCCGAAGGGGAAGTCGACGATGGGCGGGCGGCGGGGGCAACGGCGTGCGACGGCGACGGACGAGAGGGGGTTGACTACGGTACATATGGACGAGGGTCAAGCTTTTGCAGCAGCTCGCCTAGGCGGCTTCGTCCGGGCCTCTCTCGTCCGCTCGGCGCGGCCCAGCCTGGCGGCCCGGGCGGCGGGCGGAAAATCGAACGAGTGGGGCTCGCGGGACGACGAGATGCCCTTCTGGCCGTAGCGCGGCTGCAGCTGGGTGAGGGGTTTGCAGCGGCCAGGACGGCCGGCCGCATGGCGGCGATAGCGGCGAGGTGGAGCGAGACGAGGACCCTCTTGGCCGGGCTGAACTGCCTCGCGCGTGTACGTAGTAGGTAGAGGTGCGTAGTAGGAGGAGCGATAGCCGGGGGGCGCGAGAGAGGAATTGTCATCTACCCGCAAGCTGTGCTGCGTAGTATGCACAAGATTTTTCATTTTTCATTTTTTATTTTATAGTTATTTGTTATTATTATTTTTTTATTTTTTGAAATTTGCCCTGGGGCGCCTCGGAAAGCGTCGAAGCGTCGAAGCGTCGCGGCGCGCGCTTGGCCTGCACCCTGAGCAACGCCATGACGAAATGCAGCCCGGGGGCGCCGAGGCCGGGACACTCGAGCGCGAGACGGCCGGCCTGCGCGAGCCATCGTATGTAGGCGGCATCGTCGGCGCCATCGCGCGGAGGAGGCATCGCACGCTGGACCAGCACGGAGGCCCCAGCTATGTATGTAGTCATGGCAATGACATCGCCAACGCCAACGCCAGCGTCGTGGGCATCCCTTTTCCGCCCAAGCCGCGCCCAGCCCTTCTCCGTTGCGGAAGCTAATCCGTGCGCCTGCGCCGGCGCCGGCCGGTGGGCGTTGTGGTGAAGCGCTCGTGGAAAGCCGAAATAATAACAATTTCCCGCTAAAGTGGGCCGGGCTCATCAAAAAACCTCCCCAGGGGCCCGCAAGCCGCCCGGCTTTTCCTCCTCCTCCTCTTCTTCTTCTACTTCCTTTCCCCCCAAGCTTCTTCGTCTTCCTCCTCGCCGCGCATCCTGCCCGCCCGGCATCCTGCACGCCCGCCCGCCGCAGCGTCCCGGTGCACCGCTGTCACTCCTTTGCCGCGATAGACAATTGCTCTGGCCCGAGAGAAACCCAACGCGGTGCGTCCTGCCCCCGCGTGCGACCTGGCTCTTATCGTCGAAGGCCTGCGGTCCGGCCTGCGGCCGTCCCGGGGACACCCTTTGCCGAAAAATCTCCTCGCGCTCGGCGCCCTCGCTCCCACCCTCCCCTTCCCTCGCCCTCACCCCTTCGCCCTCTCCTCCGTGCCGTCCGCCCAACCGCCGCTCCTGTAAATACCGTCGCGTTTCAAACATCGCGCCTTAGCATTGCTGATATATCCCCTCGCCGGCACGCAGCCTGCGACGCACTCCGTACCTTGCGGCTCGCCGCGCGCAGTGCAGCGTCCCGGACAGGCTCACCCGCCCGCCTCGTTGCTTCTTCCGCTCGCCGGGCCCGACACCCGTCGCCGCTCCGGCTTTAACCTCGACGGCGCGACCTCCCACGCCCCCGCTCCTCTCCACCCTCTCCATCCTCCTCTCCACCCCGCCCTCCGTCGCTCTCTCGCGCTCGCTCCCTCTCGCCATCTCTTTGCCGCCCGTCGCACGACCCGCTCCGCACACATGGCCTACTACGACAATGGTTCGGCCTGGTCGGCGCCCGGCCGCCAGCCGTCCTGGGAGCAGCCGCCGCCGCCTCCCTCGCGCTCGGGTAAGTTTTTCCGCCCGCTCTTGGTTTTTTTTTGTTGCCCACCTTCGAAGCTGTTCTCGGCGCTCCCCCCCTCCCTCTCTCTCCTCAACGCCAATCGAGTCACCCCATCCGCCCGGCAGGTTTTTACTAAATCAGACACTCCAATGGAAGGTGCCAGTTCTACGGCTCTCCGCGAAGAGGCCCCGGCCTTTAGCTCTCAATTCGAAGGTGAGACGCCCGATTCCATCGCCGCTTCGCGGCCGCTAATTCGCGTCTCCCAGAGGTCGATCGCGCCGTCGACAACCTCATCAAGAGCGGTAAAAACTTCGGCATGATGATGCCTCTTGGCAGCCGCCGCGACTCGATGCCTTCCGTTGGTATGCGCCCCCCGTTTCCTGACTACGGTAGGCTCCCCGCCGCCCTCCGCCTGGCTGTCGGAGAGACGCTCATTCCTGTAGATCCTCGCATGATGGGGCCTCAGCGTCACCACTCCGTCAGCGAGTACGACGGCATGCGTTCCCACTCTGCCTCGGGTTTGCAAAACTTTTACGCCAGCCAGCGCTATCAGCCTCGTCCAAACGAACCCGACCAGATGATGCAGGCGAAGCGGCGCATGGCGGCGCAGCGGGAGAGGGAGTTGCGCAACTACCATCAGGAGCAGCAGTACAATAGGAGTAAGGAGTCCGAAATATAGCTTTCTGCCGGTTATTCTTTCCCTCGTTCCGGTGTCCTCCCACATGTATACAAACGTTAACGGCTCCTGCGCGCATTTTTTCTCTCGCAGATATTTCGGGCGCCAAGTCGGACCGCTCCTTGAGCCCTAATACCATGAGTGAGGACGAGCGCCGCGAGCTCATCGCCCGCCAGCACCGCGCCCTGTACGGTGACAACTCCAACTTGTACGGACCCGAGGCTGCCGCTGCCGCTGCCGCTGCTGCTGCCGCCGCCGCCGCCACTGCCGGTGCCCCGGGCGGTCGCGTCCCAGCTTCTGCGGGCCCTCGTGGGGGTTCGCCGCTCGCGTTCGATCCGTTCGGCATGCCGAGCCAGCAGGGCCAGGTCGGCGATGCCTCGGTGCAGATGCCGCCTCGCGAAGGTAAGGACCCCGCCGCCGCCGCGGCGGCAGCTGGCGCTCCTCAGCAGCGATCCCGGGCCAACAGCACGTCCTCGCCCTCGTCGAATCCTACTACGTCCTTTAGCTTGTTCGACAATGCGCAGCAGTCGAGCCGCACCTCGACGTCGTCGCCCGGCGGGTCCCCTCCGCGGACCGGACCGAAGGCCGGCACGACGGCCGCGGGTGTGGCCCCGATCGGCACCCGCCCGACGCCTACACAGGCGCAGGTGGCCAACGCGAAGCGCTCGACCACCCCGTTGCCGTCGCCCCTGAGCTACGGCTTCACGGCTTCGGACCAGTCTGTCACAAGCGCGGGTGCCAACGAGAGTTCGATCCGTTCCGCCTCGGCCTCCTCAAACCCGTCCTCGGCCGTCGCGGACAAGGGTGTCGGTGGCCTCGGCTGGGGCAGCAACAGCGGTGTGTGGGGCACAGGCAAGAATACCCTCGGCGTTCAGGCTTCGGTCTGGGGTTAAAAAAAAAGAGCAACTATTTATATCCCTTTTAATGTTTGGGTCCATTTTAGGGCGGACGTTCAGGCTTGGGAAAGCCGCTGTTGATGCGAAGATCTGGAGCGGATATCGGGCGGACTTGCGGCGAGCTTTTCCGGGACCAAAAAATTAACTCTGGATCGAGTAAGAAAAAGATGTGTGCAAAAGATTGGGGGAGGGAACGGGATCGAACGGCGTGCATGTGTTGCGGCTTCTATGTGCTTTTCAGACCGGGTGGCTGGACTGGGCGGGACATCAACGCGGAATCGGGGTGTGTGAACTTCTTTTAGCACCGGAGGGGTGGGGAGTTTCGATATCCAACCTTGCCGGGAAATTGTTCGGGTTGTGCGCGCCCTCTTGTTGGCTCTTGTTTTTCCATCCTGCATCCCATTTGGTTTTTTTCTTGCTGCTGGCAACCCCTCTTCTCACATCTGCCTCTCGCTGCATTTTCGGGGTGTTGTGCGTGGCTATGGCATCAGCTGGTGGGCGCGTTATCCTGTATCTCTTTGTTCTCAGTGTTTCCCTTTTGATCCCCTCTCATTTTCCGGGTGGGAGAAGGGATGGTTCTGGACTTTTGGCGCATCATGTACTTGGCAGTGGGGTGTGGGTGTGCGCGCGTGTACCAGAAGTAGGATGTACTGGTGGACCAGGCCGCCTCCCCTCAGAGGCGGCAGGTGTGTAATCTGGTTGGACTCAAGCGTGCTTTTCTCATCTGGCTTGGCAGATAGGCGAGCGCGGTCTGGTTTTGGTCCGGTCTGGCTTTTCTATATACAGCAGAGGAGATCTGGGATCTATGCTTAGTCTGTCCTTGTCTTTTTAGCGCTGGGCGCTATGGCCGCGTGCGGCCCAGCACTTGCGGCTCAAGCAGCCTTCCGTGTTCAGTTCTATTCACCGGACAGGCTCTGACTAGACCGGATGGTGGGGATGGGTTTCCGTTCCACGTGGGCTTGTTCGTCCGTTCTCTGCTGGGACCGGCGCTTCTTATGTGGACGATTGGGTTTCTAGAAAGCGGTGGAGCTGGCGGGTGAACAGTCTTTGTCCAATTGGCGACCGAAGGAAGC
Organism: Lineolata rhizophorae; assembly: GCA_010093515.1. Classification (NCBI taxonomy): domain Eukaryota; kingdom Fungi; phylum Ascomycota; class Dothideomycetes; order Lineolatales; family Lineolataceae; genus Lineolata; species Lineolata rhizophorae. Next base: position 14,823 of record MU001683.1, on the reverse strand, counting down.
GACATTGGGGTCTTTGTAATGGAGAAGGGGGGTTTTTTTTCTTTCCCAACAAGTATTGAGGATGCTTTCCTGAAGTGGCCTCGTGTACGTGAGATCGGATTGTGTACACAACAATTTGCGTACGCAAAAAGACGGTGGTTGGGTTGGGATAGCTTGATGGAGCTGGTCATGCTCAAAGAATAAAAGTTTGTTATTGGAATACGCGGCTGCCGCTCTACGTGACTAAATACTGCCTATTTGTTCCAATAGAATGCTAGACCGTAATTGATGCTACTCCAAGTTTGTGAGCTCCGCTCGTTTTTTAGGGCCTTCTTCAGCGCTAAAGGGAGGGGGGGTAAACAACATTAGCATGCAGCACCGTAAAGAGCACGTAGCATAGCGAGAGGTATATAGTACATGGAAGAGTAAGAAGCATAGTGAAGAGCATGTAGCATAGTAGAGAGCTTAATAGCGCAGTATGTCAAGAAATAACTCCCGTGATGTCGGGGCGCGGCTGTCAAGTCTCCACGTCGCCAGAGGCCGCCCGCATATAGATCTCGCTTCTGCGATGCGTGATGCGCGATGCTCGATACACGACCAAAGAGTAAGGAGGAGGAGGTTTTTTTTGGAGTTTCCATTAGTTGGAGGGGCCGAGAGGGCGAGAGTCGCATTGTTAGTGTGGAGAAGAGACAGAAAGGAGAAGATGTAGAGATTGTTGATGTAGAGACATGGCCAGGTCCCAGGGGCTGCCCGATTCGGCCAGTGGCCCGGGGAAGGAGATTCGGGTGCGGCTCTGCTCTGCTCCCGTCGCTTGTGGCTTGGCGAGAAACCGTGGCCTGAACTTTGAGCTCCGTGCTGCCCTCAACCACGACTGCAAAACGACCGACAGGAAACAGCAACGCTACTGCCCACACCCACACTTCCGCTCATTCGACAGTCCACAGAGAAGAATCCTTTCAGAATGGTACGCAGGGCTTGCCCCTCGCCCGAACAATATTGCACGCACTCGCTGCACTCTCCTTCCCCCTACGTCCGTCCGCGATCAACCTTCGAACCCACACATGAACATACTTACAATTAACCTCATGGCTATGCAAAATACAGTCCTCGCCGCGCCCCCAATCCCCAATCGACTCGCCCAGCACCGGCGCCAGCACAGGGCGGCAGGCCTCGCCGAAGCCCCCTGGCGGGCCGGCCGTCGCGATGCGACGCAAGGCGGCGGCCGATCGCGCCGACAAGCAGGCGAATGCGCGGCCGAGTAGCACGCGCTCGGCAGGCGCCGGTGGCAGCAGCAGTACGATGTTGAGTATGTTCTTCGGGCCTTTTGCTTTGTAGCGGTGGAAGAGAGAGAGTGAAGAAAGAGGGATACGAGAGGGATGAGCGGAGAGAGAGAGAGATTCGTGCAGGATACACGTCGCTATGTGCGGAGCATTTGGATGAATAGGTGTTGTTGACAACTTCGCACAGAGCTCTACACGGACGAGTCGCCTGGTCTGCGAGTCGACCCCGTCGTCGTGCTGGTCCTGTCCGTTGGCTTCATCATCAGCGTGGTCGCGCTGCACGGTGCGTGGCAACCCTTTCCGGTGGGGACTCCGGTGTGCGTGGAGCTAACTTCAAGCAGTCATTGCCAAATTCACGCGCAAGTTCTCCTCCTAGGTCGGTGGTGGTGGGCGGGCGAAGGGAGGAGGGTCTGCAAGAGATAATGGTGCCAAGAGGGGAGATGGGAGCGGAGCTCTCAAGAGTTGACATGATGGATGGTGAGGGGATGCAGCGATCAGGGAAGGTCGGTGGAACGTGCATTAGCCACCTAGGTCTGCAGTACCGTTTGACTTGTTGCGTGCGTTCTAAGTTTGAGAGAAGAATTTTGGCCGGAAGAAAACAATTGCACATGGCATCCTTCTTTCACTCTTTCCTTTGTACCATATGAATTGGGTCGAAAAGTCGGTGGTGCAGTGTCCTGTCAAGAATATATCCCGTGGATTTTCGGGTGCAGCCGAAGTGTGGGTTCACGAAATACGTCTCTTGCGCAATCTCAGGGTACGCCTAGGTTCTGATTGATGGGAAGTGCTATGTTTCGAAGTAAAACATCGCCTGAGGCCCACTTTGGTTGCCACCCCCGGAGGGCGTCTTCTAGGACTACCGCAGCATGAAATCAGGATTCATTTGGTCGCCGTACATATCTCGAGACTACTGACCATTCAACGCTTTGAATTACCCCCCAATTAATAATGCTCTAACAGCGATAGACGAATCGCAGGAATTATACGTCATGGATAAACGTTCTAATTCTGCAAAGCTGCAATAAAAATAAGTCTAATCACTGTCTCAAGAATCCCCTCTTTCTCCCCTTCCTCTCCATATTCGCTGCCGGCCGTCTTCGTTCCTTCCTTCCGCGGCGGCTCCCTTGACCCTCCCTCCCCATCAACCACCTTTCCCTTACGCTTCTCATCGCCCCGTCTGCCTTGGGCGCTAGAACCGGGTTCTGCTCGTCGAGCACGCGCACGCTGACGGGGCCGCGCTTGACGTCCTTGGGGGTCTTTCCCGCTTTGGGGCCCTCGGCGAACTTGATATGGGTCTTCTGGGCAGGGGTAGCTTCAAGCCGGGGAGGCGTTGGCGGGCGAACTTCGTCGATGGAGTTGAGGAGCTCGGCCGGTAAGGCGTAACCGGAAGTGATGTGCTCGGAGGCCAGTCTGAGCGGCGGCGGACGTTCCTCCTCGTCCGAACTCGTGTCGGAGGCCCCTCCCCGCTTACGCTTCTTGGACTTGGCCTTGTCGGCGTGCTTGCGGAAGGAGCCCGCGGCTTGCGTCTTGAGAAGCTCGTCGCGCGTGCGGCGAGACCGCTTAGCTTTAGCTTCTTGTCTGCGGGAGCCGTTAGTGAGAATTTCGGAAAGTTTTTGGGTCATGTGTAATGTACTCTTGAATCGCCTTAGAGGCTCCTTTTTGCGCCGCTTTTGCGAGGTCGGCGGCGGCGCTCCCGGAAATGGCTTCGGGGGCCTCATCGCTGCTCTCGTCCTCTCCCTCCCATGCCTTTTGTTGCTCGTCAGAAGTTTCTGCGGCGGCATCCGGCTCGGCGCTAGGCCTAGGGACCGCGTGCGCCGCGCGCTCGTCCACGATGGCCTCCTCCGGCGGCGACTTGCTCCTGAAGCGAACGTGCTGCTGAACGACGTCGTCCTCAGGCTCCGTGCCTTCGTCGTCCCCGTCGTCGCGGTCTCGCGTAGACGATTCGACTGTGCGGATTTCCAGCGCCTTGCCATCTACAGCGCTCGCCTCTCCTGTGGCAGCAGCATCTGGCTTTTGGCTGGCGGCATGGTCCGGAGAGCTGCCCTCACCCACCACCGCGACGGCGGGCACGTCGGCGCCCTCGCCTAGCCTCTGCTTCTTCGACGGCGGTGCCGCTTCATCTAGCGACCTCTTGTGTCCTTGCTGCTGTTGTTGCTGCTCTCCCTCTTCACCTGGCTCTGCCGGCATGTCGCGATGCTGCGACATGTACTCGTTTGCGTGCGTTTGCGCGTCTGCGTGGGTGTCGGCGGCGTCGGCGGGCGCGGGCGAACTTCGTGCTGGGGTGGCGGATCGGCGGAGGAAGCTGGCGACGCGCGAGAGCATTGGCCTTGGTTGCGCAGTTTGCAGAGGTTGTTGTGAATGGACGGCGGCTGCTGATAAAGCTTACGATGTGGCCTACGGTGGTCGGTAGGAAATTTTCGGGTTGTGGCCGAGGGAAGTGCCAAGATTTCGCGTTGTGGAGAGGCACGTGAACTCAGCCAGGGGCCTTCCCGCCGCATCTCTAGAAATCTACGTTGTCGCGTGCTCGGTCTTTCACCGTTATCACTGAAGTAACACCAAAATACACTATTCATTGAGCAGACTGGCATTCCAGCTCCAGCTTCCAGCCTCCGGGCTGTTAGAAGCACGCTCAGACATAATCGTACAAAGTTCCTCTCAACCCGTGTTTCGTTACCGCTTGCTTTTCCGAACAAGATGCAGAACGCCGTGCGATGCCAGAACAAAGGAAACGGCGTTCAACGCCTTTGGTACGCCTCCATGGCCTTCTGCAGCTCCTCCAACGAACCGCGATCGCCGTATGCGTCGAGTAGCGCGGCCTGCCTAGCCGTCTCGGCGACGTTGTTGGCCTTGCCCGACACCTCGGCCGAGCCGTGACGGTCTTGGCGGCTTTCCCAGGCGTTGGCGGCCGCGAAGCCTTGATTTCTCCAGTCAGCTCCACCGAGCCTCAAAATGGCGTATTCACTTGCGAGAGTCCAACCTAGCGCGATGACTGCCATGGCGGGCAGGTACCTGGGCGGAGGAGTCAGTACTTCGGTACGGTCCAGGCCGTGCTGTGGGCACGCGATTGAGCGCGGGAGGGGCGCGTGGGGCAGGCGGGAAGACGACTCACCATCTCCCCACGGGACCGAGCGGGCGCGGTCGCGATAGCGCGGCGGCCATGGGATTGCTCAGGTGCGGGGCGGAATAAGGGTGGTACAGTGCGAGGTCCGGGTGTGGCATCGAGGTCGTGGTGAAGGGACGGGTGGGCTTGAACGGGAGAGGGCGCGACATTTTTCCAGATCGAAGGCGCGTAGGCCGCGGCACGTGTAAACGGGGCTTTTATAGCGAGCCGGTTGGATGGCGCCGAGATGAACGTAATCGACGCGGGCGGATTGGCGCGGCAATCGGGTTTCTACGCAGCAGGGCGGCGCAAAGCGCAGTGGACGGCGACTGTAGCGGCGCGGTAGGTCCCGCTGGTCTCGTGGATGGGTGCGGTTTGTGGAGTAGGCAGCACGAGATGTGTGATTGGCGGCACAGATTCTGGGGCAAACGTGTGGAGCAGACTTCGGATTAGGCACGGCACTTGGGTCCTTGAGTGAAGGTAGGCTGTGGAGGCTCGCAGTGCGCGCCGGACGGCATCTATATGAACGGCTGCGGCAGCATGCCATGAGGCGCCTGCTGCTGTGCGCATATTGTGGGGAAGCGTGATGGCACCACTCTCTCGTGGTTGTTCTGTCGCTCACTGTCTCAGGCCACGACGCAGTCGCGGCGACGCAGTCGGCGAATCTGGACGGCTTCTGGGGCGGCGATTGGGCGGCGGGGGAGTGCGCGGGGATGTGGAGTGACTGCAGGACCGGGCGGCGCCGGGCCTGGGCGGGCTTGGCCCTGCCCCGCGACCGATTGTGGCCTGACCGGCTGCACGTGCTGCGCGACTGCCTGGGGACCACGAGCTCCCGAAAACGCCCGAGGCCGGCATTTCTCTTTGGTCTCGTCGCGGGGTGCTCCGGCGGAAGCGTTCGATGGCCAAGCGGGGCGTAGGGGCAGTGTGAGGCCGCGCCTCCTGTTTGAAGTGAGCGGCGGCCGTGCCGCCGTAGATGTGGCGTTTCGCTGCGACAGAGAAGGCAATGAAGCATCAATGAACGATGGAGTCGGGCCTCTGTTGTCAGATTTCCTCCCCACTGTCGATTTTCGCATGCTCTGTTCCGAGCTAAATCATAGGATTCCTGGATAGCTGGACCACGACAACAGCTTGGAAGTTCTGCGCCAAGAGTCGGGACAGGTTATAAGCTTGAAACGCATTCGCCGTATCTCGCCTTAGCTTCGCCGCCGAGGCTTTGCCGATGTGTACCTCGAGCCAGTCGCGTTTCTACAAAGACAATAGGTGTTCATTCGAGAGCTTCAACTGAGCCGTAGGCTATTCGCAGTGTTCTAGGAGAAATAAGATCCGTGTCCTCTGGCTAGCAAACGCATAAATGTCCGATAATACTCCACGTGCTGCCAATCGCTCACTTGCACCTCTTCATCATGGCCATCGGTGTCCGATGAGCCTGGGATCGTTTTCAATACCGGCTCCTATTCCGTTCATTTCGCTCCCTCGAAGCCAGACATGCTCCCTCCCATTGCTGCAATCGCGGCATGCGGAAGCCTTGTTACCGCCGTCAAGTCCGCCTGGGAACTCCGGCGTATGGTAAAGAACAAGCGGCAGAAGCGCCGCGATGAGGACGAGGCACTTGACATCCTCGACGAGCTGGAGGACGCGTACGAGGACGGCCTGCTGACGGAGGTCGACTATAGCCGCTATTATAGTCGTTATCTCGAGTCCGTGGCTGAAGGAGACTGTGAGTTGACGTAAAGTTTTGGGACAGACTAAATGGGACTAACGGGCGGCAGTGACGGGCCTACGCAAACTGAGAATGCACATTGACATCGTCGCGGTGAGGCAAAAAATGGTGCCACGATCGAGGAGCTTGGAAGTGGCGAGGACGCAAGCGCAATCAGCGACGTCGCGGCGGGGAGCTCCGCCGTCCATCCCTTCGCCCAGCCAGTGTTCGAGCAGCGAGGCTTATTCGAGCGCTCAATCCGTGGGTTCCAGTTTCCCGAGCACCGATTCAATCTAGGCTGACAATTCCATTTGCAGGACATGTACCACCAGTACCAGCATCGCCCGTACGCGCCACACAACCCACATGCTTCGCGCTTGGCCTCCCAGCACCCCTATCACAGCACGACGTCCTCGCGTGCCGGCTCGAGGCAGGTATCTCCTGCGCCCGACCCTCCAACGCGGTCCATTCTACGGAGGGTGTCTCGCCGTGTCTTTGTCTCGGATGGTTCTCCGACACGCTCGGTTACGCCCTCGGAGTCGTTTCGAAGCGCGTCTCCCGGGCGGCGATCACACGTGTACGTTAGAGAGTCCAGTAGCCGGTATTCGTCGCCGGAGAAGTCGTCACGCTGGTGAGCCGACAATGGAATTGAGGGCGAGTACAGGCGGCGTTGCTACTAGAAGTATGTTGGTTTGTTCGGATGTTCGATAGATACTCGTCTGGTCTGGTGTCAATTGACTTGTGGTTTGTATGAAGAGCTCATCAATTACATCACATGACATTATTATGCTTCTGAGCCGGAACGCTCTATAAGTTGAAGTGATTTTACTTTTTTTTCCATGTTCTCGTCTAGAAGAGCGCAGATAGCATCTGTTCCCCTAATACCTGGAGTTGATTTTCTTTATAGTCTAAGATACATAGAGTATAGAAGGCGTATCGCTTTTTGTACAAAGCATATCGAAAAGACTAAAAGCAGAGGTGCTAGATAGAAAAGTTAAAAGAACAAAAACACCCCTTAGTATCCGCGATACTAGGCTAGCAGCTCTCCATTTTATACTATTATCGGTAACGTTATCCCTAATTACAATATAATATTTATAAAGAGGTATTATACCCCAGGTTACTTTTTGTAAAGCGAGACTGAAGTAAGAGGAGACTAGAATAAACTTGTTAGAACTAGCATGCCCTAGCCTGCGACTAGCCAACTCGGCCAAAAGACTGGCACAGTATCGCACTTCAGTGCGATGCTGCTGGCTAGGGACTATATATATGCTAATAAAGCTAGAGGTTGACTAAGTATACTGATGCTTTTTAATAAACGTATAGGAATATTCGTACTACGAGTAGGTCGTAAGATATATAACGGACCCTAGAGGATTTTAATCTTACATAGGTTCTAGCCCTGGGTCGCAGCGAATATACGACTGTTATAATTCTTGTTTTAGTACCTTATGCTTAGGCTAGATCTACGTTCTATAAGGATACGTCGCTTAATAAAGTCCTTGTAGTAGGTAACTGCTGCATTTAGTGTCTATAACTGCTGGGTAGTTTGGAAAGAGTACTAGAGTAGGCCTTCTGCAGGCCCTAACCCTGTTATACGACACACTGGTTATCTACGGCTTTCGTGTCTAGGGAGGTCTATGCTGAGTGCAGTGGGTGCAAGGAACTCATTGAGTGTCTACGGAGTTTCTAGGGAACGGAAGTCTCTAATTTAGTCCCAGATATTCGGCGCCTCCCGCCTGAAGTGATTTTACTAGGACTGTATGGAAAGTAGTACGAGTTCGTTGTAAATCATGTGTTGGTACTGTGTATGTGTAAATCTGGGTTTATATTTTGTAAACTCGAACTAAGATATATAGTCAGGCTTGTGGTCTAGTGGTATGACGTTCGCTTCACACGCGAAAGGTCCTGGGTTCGATCCCCTGCAGGCCTATCACTTTGAACTTTTTTTTTTCTTCTTCCGCTGCGACAGCATTCATCTGACAAGACGTTGGTTCGAGGCATCCTTTTCGTTGGAATGCACTTCTAGCGGATGTTCGCACATGTGGCTCGGTCAAAAATACGTGCATTGGTTCTTTTTGCCACCCTATCCAGCCAGGGCTTCGCCCGAGCAAAAAATTGTTCGCATCACAAAACATACAACATGGTAACGTGAAGCAAATTTACCGAGAACGCAACACCGCAGCAAGCATCATTTCCAATAGAGAGATCGACTGTTCGGACTCCACTCAATCCTACTAAACTTCCTACGACTTCGCCTCCTCTAGCTCAAGCTCCAGCCGCCGGATGCGCTCATCCTTCTCGCGGTCGCTCCGCTGCTCGCCCAGCCGCGTCTTGAGTGTATCGACCTCGGCAGTCAACTGCGCAATCTGGTCTGATTGCGTGGTCATGGCCTTGCTCTGCATCTCGAGCATTGATTTGATCTCGGCGAGGGTGCCCTTGATGCCCTCGGCGGCGGCGGTGGCGGCCGGGGCGCGAGGCGTCGGCGCTTCGGCGGTCTGGGGCGGAGAGGAAGGCGTCAGCGTGGGCTGCGCGGCAGGCTTGGGCTGAGGCGGCGCAGCGGCGGCGACAAGGGACGGCTTCACGGGTTCGGCAACCTTTTGAGCAGGGCGCTCCACTGGCTTGGGCACCTCTTCAAACGACGACGTCTCATCCTCCTCCGACTCCTCCGGCTCATTGTCGGCGTACTTGTTGGCCATTTCGGCGATGGACGCCTTGTTTTCTTTCATGGACGGCGGTGGGCTGCGCGCCGCGGCCGGCGCTGAGGTGGGCGCCGGCTTGGGCTCCTCCTTTTTTGGCGGTGGGGCATTGGCGGCGGGCGCCGGTTGCGCCGCCGAAACTGCCGGCTTGTAGCTCTCGGGCGGGAGCACGGTAGGCTCCTCGCCCTCGTAAACGCTCTCGAGGGAGATTTTGGGGGGAAGCCCCTCGTTGCCGGCGAACCAGTTAGCCGCCGACATGGACGGCTTGAGGCCGAGGGTAGGCGGGTAAATGTCGTTCTGAAAAACTTCGGCACGCCGCGGTACGATGAAGGAGATGGGCTCGACGTAGGTGTCGTTGACCGTTTTGAAAGCACGCATGACCTCGTTTTCGTGGACCTGCTCGGTTAGCGCGGGCGCTCACCCGAAGGCGGAGGGCTTACATTGACACCTCGTTTGGGCAAAAAGGCGATGCCGCGCTGCGGCTCACTCGACTGGTAGGCGTTGAGGTATTCGAACTTGTCGTTTTCGTACTCGTAGTAGCGAATATTGCCGTCACTACGCGCGTTAGATGTCGTTATATTGCTTCGGAACTGGCGACCCACCCCTTGCCAGCCAGATACAGGCACTTGGTCCCATCGTCCCAAAACGGCATGCAGACACCCGATATCGAGTCTAGAATCTGGAACCCGCCGATTGGGTCACCAGGGGTCCGCACATCCCACAGCCCCAGCTGACGGTCGCTCATCTTGGAGAAGCCTGTCGTGGCGACGCGGTCGTGCTCGCCCATCCACACGGAACGGCTGTTCTTGGCCCCTGGGTGGCCCGGCTGCTCGATGGCCGGCTTCTGTTGGCGGGAATCCCAGATGCGCAGCTTCTTGTCGCGGCACGTCGTCACGAGTAGCGAGCCATTGGCGCTCCACGACAGCGACTGTACGATGTCGCCGTGCTTGAGCGACAACTTGGCCGCGCTCGACTCAACGTCCCAGATCTTGATGCTGTAGTCGCCCGAAGCGCTGGCAAGGACGTTTTCTGCGGACGGGTTGAAGAGCACGTGCCCGACCTTCCTGCGACCTGTCAGCGCATGCAGTTTGAACGATCTCAGCAGTCCGACCTCGAGTGTCCGGTAAACTTGGAGACGGGAGAGACATCGGCAGGCTCTTCTGCGTCGGTGTGGAGCGTAAAGTCCTCCGGGACTTTCCAGATAAACACCTGCGATGCGCGGTCAGTCGCGCGCGCAAAACCCTGCAAAGCGATCCGCGCTCACCTTGCCGTCCTCGGAAGCGGAGGCAATCAGGTTATCGTCAAACGGACTCCTACTCAGTCGTGAGCACAGCTACCTAGCAACGGCTAGCACGTGACCCTACCAGTCGGTGTCCAGTACAGCGGCTGTGTGCCCGCGAAACAGCGGAATATGCTCGGGTATGCGGCCGCGCTCGCCTAGAGGAATGACAGAGAAGGCGCCGCCGCCGCTTGACTCCCAGTTGACGGAGATGTAGTGCGGGTTTGCCTGCGCGTGGTTGGTCGTCAGCGGCCGCGATCCATCTCTCTGGTCTGTTGCGGCGTCTTGCCTTGACGAGGTTGGTGTCCCAAGCATTCTTGGAGATGCGGAGGTTGTCGTAGCATTGCTCCTGTGGGCGGCACTGCCGTCAGCGATTGCGCTCGGCGCGCTCGAACGATTGCTTGCCTTTTTCGTCGACCGCCCAAAGACGTGTCCTGCGTGTGCGTTAGTGGGTTGTACGAGGCAGCGTGGCGATAGCAGCGGGCTGAACTCACGGTACTTGGACGCGCGCACGAATCGGCCGGACATCTCTTCTGCACCGCGAAGGCGGGGTATTCCAAAGGACTAGATACTAGAGAACGGCGGGGAGGAGGGAGCGAGGGGTATATTGGAGAGGCTATGTATGTCGGGGACGAGGGTGGAGAGCGATCAAGGAGATGCCCGCGGCGCGTAAGCCGGCGTGGTGAAACTCGAAGACCCTGGCGATGGTGTGGCCGGCCATGAGAGGACCCTCGGACCCTGCAGCGGACTGTTTGATTCGTTTCTGGTGTCTTGGCGGGCTCCGGGGCACAGCCGCCTTTCATCCCTCTAAACGCTCTTTGTGCTCTCTCTACTCGCTTGAAATCATAACTTCTTTGATGGGTGTCGGGCTTCGTGGCGATTATAACCTGCATTCGAGCGCTCTGCAACTTGCAGGCGACAGACCTCTGCCGCCGGATATGATGGCAGGACCACGAAATACGCGTCTGAGACTTGACTTCATGCGGTGTACCTATGCCGGCGTGCATAGCTTGCGCTTCACCGGGCTGCTATTTCAATCATGCTCTACTGACGGCAAAAGTCCGCCACTTGAGCCCGCGTCTGCTGCACGTGCACGAATCTCTAATGGCGTCCGAGTACTTTTATCCGTCCACGCGCTGTACTTCATCAGAGGCCTCCCGTTCCACTTCGAATGCTGCTGGTGCTTTTCCAAGTTTGCCCTTCTCCGCGTGTCCACACACACTACAAAGTCCCTTTGAGCAGAGTATTACGTCGCGCCCGGCGCAAAGTCCAAAATAAAGAACCCATAGAATCAACTCACACCCAAAACGCCGTATCCGAAGGGTGGGTATCGGCATGCGCTAGTAACGAGCCTATTTCTAAGTTGTTGTGAAGAGCGTGTCCTCCTCCCGCAGATACTCCCCGATGTCCGCCTGGCGGAAAGTCGTAATGGCCGTCGGCTCCAGTCGCCGCGCCTCCGCCGTCGACCGCGCCGTGACACCAAAACCCTGCAATTGTCAGTCCCGATTCGCGCGATCCTCGCAGCCCGACATACCAACGGCGTGTCCGCCATATTAAACACCACGACGCCCTGGTGCTCCGGGCAATCCTCACTCCAACGCCCGACGTGCGCCTTGACGACGTTGCCGCCGTACAGGAACGGCATCTCGCCGTTGGGTTTGACCCAGACTTTGTAGCGCGCGTGCGGCGCGATCACATCGAGCGCCGTGACGTGCAGCCGGAACTTGCCCGTCTTGGTGAACTTGCCTAGGCAGGTCCCCAGTGACTGTAGGTTTTGCCGCGCCACGCTGGTCGCCAGGTTCGCCAGCGACTCGCGCACGTAGTAGACGCGCGTGTGGTGTAGCCGGAAGACGTGCCGGTCCGGGTGGGCCGACTTGGAGCCGGACGGCGTAGGCGCTGCGTCGGTTAGGAGGTGCGTGAGCGAGCGGCCCGTGTAGTTGGCTAGCTTCTCGAAGAGCGTTTTCGTTTCAGGCTCGGTGAGGGGCCGCATGGTGTCGGTGACGTGCTGGTTGGGACGTCGAGCAGTGCGGTGCGGCTCGGAGCAGGAAAATATTTCCATGCGCCAAGATTTCGCCAAGATTTTGCGATCCCACCGAAGCCCGTCCGGAATCCCTCTCCACTCTTTCGACACCGCCTCACAGCCCTTGCACCTCCCACACTTTCGCACCGCAATGTCTCGACCGGCAGTAAAGCGCCGTCGTGTGTCGCCGCCGGCATTTGATGATGCCTGGAGCGTCGAGCAGGACTATGAGAAACTGCCTCGCAAGCACAAGCAGGAAAAGACCGCCAATAGGCTCCCGATCAAGACTGTCGAGGGATGGATCGAGCAGCCGGAAGCAGAGCAGGTCACGGGTGAGGCAAGCGACAGTTTTCTCGACTCCGATGTCGAGGATAAACCGCAAGAGCCCTTACTCGAGCGGAAATCTCGTCTGACAACCAAAGCCCCCCCCCGCCAGCAAATCCTCGCCGCGAAAGAAGAGCTTGCCCGTCTCGCGTCCCACATCAACGAGGACCCCGAGGAGCACGCTGGATCGCTGCGGAAGCTGGCCCGCGTAACCGCGGACAATGCGCCCAACAACGCCACGGTCAAGAAGCTCGAGCTTGCGGCGCGCATGGCCGTATTCAAGGACGTCATACCAGGGTACAGGATTCGGCCGCTGGAGGACGACGACGCCCAGGGCAAGCTGAGCAAGGAAGTCCGGAAGCAGCGCATCTTTGAGCAGGCCCTCATTGGCAGCTACAAGGAGTACGTCGAGGAGCTGGCAAAGCATGCCAAGGGAGGACGCAAACCCGACAATCCCGGGCTGGTGTCAGTGGCTATCGCTTGCGCGTGCGGTCTGCTCGAAGCCGTGCCGCACTTCAATTTTCGCGGCGAGGTCTTGAAGATCCTCGTCGGCAAGCTAAGCTCGCGCAGGGTGGACGACGACTTCAACAAGTGCCTCGACGCGCTCGAGACGCTGTTCCGCGAAGACGAGGACGGCTACTCGTCCTTTGAAGCCGTGCAGATGCTCACCAAGATGATGCGTGCGAGAGATTATGCAGTGCACGAGAGCGTTTTGAACACCTTTCTACAGCTACGCCTGCTTTCCGAGTTCCACTACAAGGCCTCGCACGATGGCGTGGAGCGACCTTCAAAAGGATGGCGGGGACGGAAGAAGGGCACGGAAAAGAGCGGCAAAATGCTTAAGGAGAAGCGCGAGTTCCGGACAAAGAGGCAGCGAAAGGACATGCGCGAGCAGAAGGTGTTGGAAAAGGCGATGGACGAGGCGGACGCGGCGGTCGGCCACGAGGAGCGGGAGCGGCTCCAGGCCGAGATGCTCAAGCTCGTTTTCGCGACCTACTTTCGGATTCTCAAGGCACGGACGCCGGGGTTGATGGGTGCGGTACTCGAAGGGCTGGCGAAATACGCGCATTTAATCAATCAGGATTTCTTCGGAGACATATTGGAGGCGCTCAAAGATCTTATCAATTCCGCTGAAGCTCGCAGCGGAGCTAGCAACGCGGAGGAAGACGGGGCCGACGTGCGTCCTTGTAATGTCACCCGCGAGTCCCTTCTCTGCGTTATCACTGCCTTTGCCCTTCTCCAAGGCCAAGACGCCTCGGCTGCCGCCTTGTCCCTACACCTTGACCTCTCCTTCTTTATCGCCCACCTCTACCGCAACCTCCTCCCTATATCGCTCAACGCGGACATTGAGCGGAGCGCTAAGTCGCTGCACCTTCCGGACCCGGACGCCGCCGACGACCGAGATTCCTCTAGGGCGAACAGCGTCAACGTCCAGACCACCGTCGTCCTACTTCTCCGGTCTCTCTCATCCGCGCTCCTTCCACGCATCGCGCTCCGCGCTGTGCCCCCCGTCCGTCTTGCCGCTTTCACAAAGCAACTCGCTACTGTGGCCCTCCAACTGCCGGAGAAGTCGTGCGTCGCGGTTCTCGACCTGCTAATGCGCGTGATACATACGCACGGCGGCAGCAAGAACCTAGGTGCGCTGTGGTTCACCGAAGAGCGCAAGGGCGACGGTATGTTTGATGCCACAAGGGCGGAGTACGAGGGGAGCAACCCGTTTGCGACTACGGTGTGGGAAGGGGAAATTTTGAGGAGACACTATGCGCCGGAGGTAAGGGAGGCGGCGGTAGGTCTAGAGAGAGGTACTCTGGGATCGAGGGCCTGATTTTTGTTATAAATATACTAAGGATAGTTACGTATAAATTATTCAGTCCCTTTCACGGCGCTACAATGACTCTTAATGCCACCGCGCGCGCGGCCCCCCCCTTCGATCGAAAATCAATAAAAAGGTTGGAAAACAGTGGCGTAGAGCGTAGAAAATAAGCCTATTTAAATACGAAGTAGTTTTATATTGTATACGGGGTGGCGCGGTTGAAAATAGGTATCGCACCGCAGTATACCGGCGGTAGTAGGCGAGCTTATAAAATAATTTAGTTTCTAGGGACCCTACTCTCTTCGTATCAACGTACGGTTGTATTGCCCCAAAAATAAAGGTAATTGTACTAGAAAGTATATAGAAAAAGGCTATCAAGCTCTCTCTTATTTATATAAGAGCGTGGTTGAAATATAGATATTGTGTAGCGGTAGCAAGCGACCTTGAGATATTTATAACCTAAGTATCTGTCACGAAAGCGGTAGAAGCGGTCGTAAGTCGCTGATGAAGAGCGCTCAGCCGCGCTAACTAGACTGATTCGCGATGAGAGGGTGCTCAATTAACAAGACGTTGCGTGAAGAACTATCTACAAGTCGGCGTGCGTGCGAAGAAAAGGTGGGCGACAGTCGC
>MU001682.1:980022-1036171 GCA_010093515.1 Lineolata rhizophorae | reverse complement strand
CTTCAAAATTGATGGAGTAATGAGAGAATTTGTGGTGGTGATGATGGAAGCTGACCGACCAGGGGGTCTGACCGACCAGGGGGTACTACACGTTATATGTAAGTATATTAGGAGTAATCTTATATAAGGTCCCTAGACCTCGAGTTATTTGTAAGGTTATCTACTAACCTGGCGGGATTACTACTAATAAATAACTCAATACCTATAAACTATGAAAAATATTTCTAGGACTAAATAGCCTCGTTTCTACTTTCTCTGATACTATTTTTGGGTATTTTACGGTGGAATTAGGGGAGGAAGTCCGCGATATGGTTATATACGCCCGCGATGCGATTTTCACGAAGTCTATACGATCTCGCTTGTCTTCTAACCCCTAGGTTCTAGCAGATATACGCCCGTCGCCTCTACCCGCTCGGCCGGCTCCCCGCGAGAAGCCCCCGTCGTCTACGCTTCCGCCTCCTATAAATCCTGGAATTTTATCTCATATATATATTTACTCCCCTGTAAAAATATTCAATATTACCCTTGAGGGAGGGTATATATACTAATACTTTTATAAACGCTCTCGGTGCTTTTTAGGGTAGTCAAGAAAAAAAAATTCCAAGTTTGAGTTCTAGTGTCCTAGAAATCGAACGCAAAGCAGACTCAATACACTAACAGCCTCGAAGAGTCTAGAGTGAGGCTACTATTCTACCTTCAAAAGTGGCGGATGGAGCGCATGTGACGCCGAAAGCATGCTTCTACCGACACTATTATTTGTGCAGACGCAGATAAAGCAGTCTTTGGGAGAGCCTACAGCAAAGTCGCCGACGGCGCACGCGACCCTTCCCATGCACGGGAACTGGAGAGCTATATCTAAATCACACGAGGACAACAAGCGCTGCATGCAATGCACGCCAATCGAACCCTGCCATTTGGCTCACCGGATAACGATAATTCGCCCGGAACAGAAAGCAACGCACCGAATCATGTCTTCTCGTCCGCGATACGGCTAGGAAAGTTGGCTGCGACGGCCAATAGTAGGCTGCCGGATAGCTGAGGAACTGCTGCATGCGTCCGCGATTACCTACATTAGCGCAGCACAATGCGAAGGTGGCCGCGACGTTGGCAAGCTTGAATCCTTGACGGTCGGCATCGTGGGTGGTGATGATAGGGCCGGCCTGCCAATGCGGGGCCGACACGTCCGTGGGGCAATCGATATGGCGCTCTGCTGGCAGCAGTTCGTCCCCCGGCTGCATGGCTCTGCCGCGACACTTGCATCCGGGCGTGGCGCGCGAGATGAGACAGAGATGTACACAACAACAAATGTATTATTGAGAGCTACTTGGAGGTTGAGGACGGGCTTGCGCTCCGACACCATTTCGGGCCAGATTGTGAGACACGTGTTGCGTGGACACCGTCTAAACTTGGAATTCTTACTGGACCGCAGCAAATGGGAGCATATATGCTGCCTATTGTCCTACGCGCAAGACGGCCTCCGCCGTGTACGTGTGCTACAAGTCGTTCGAAATGTCTTCCCAGAGCAAGCCGGCGTCGGCGGTCTCGTCAACTGCGCCATCCGGCATCAAGGATAGGCACCCGCATGCTAGAACAACCTCGATTTTGTCATCCACAACGACGTCGGCCGTGAGAGGTGCGGACAGGCATCCGACTTCGGGTTCTAGAGATGCCCTCAAACGGCTTCTCGACTCCGTTCACATCTTAGCCGCGAGCGATTGCTATAGAGAATTGACAGGGCTCTTCAACGAATCGGCAAAACTCGAGGGGCGGATCAAGTCAAAGGAAAACGAGCTCGAAAGGCTAAACGCGGAGATTAAGGACTTGCGAAAGCGTCACAATGTTGCGTTTGAACACGTGTTTCAAACGCACAAGCTGAAGGAGGGCGAGATTGGAAGGGAGAACAGCACGCTCAAGGATAACGCGAAGGCGCTTCGGGACGAACTGCAGAAGGCAGAGAAGGCTCTGGCCGAGGAGAAATCGAAGGAGGAAACGACGCAAAAGGAGCTAGAACGCGTCCAAGGTTTGCTAACCGAGGAGCAGGCGAAGACTGAAGAGATGGAGGGCAAGAACAAGGAACTTAACACAACTTTGGAAGGCCAAAAAGAGGAAATCGGCCAGTTGAAGGGCAATCTAGACGAGGAAACCGGAAAGGCGAAAAACCTCGGAGAGGAGTTAGAGAAGGTTAAGGATGAGCACTCTTCCGCCACGAGCGAGTTGGAGACGAGCAAGGCCAAGATAGAGGAGCTGGAAGCAACCGTGGATAGGTTGAAGAAGCTCGAAGGCTTTGCCATCACTCATCCCGATGAGGATGAGGAAGAATTGTAAGTGCACAACAATCGCGCCGGGGACGAACACTGACGTCTTGCAGACTGCGGCAAGTCACCAAGATATGGCCAGCAGCGATGAAGATGATTTCGGGCCTTTTCAAGGACGACCTCTCCGAAGAATGTCTTCAGGTACGTGAGAGCAGTGGTTCGCGAAGGAGTCTGCGCGGCTAACGGGATTGCAGGACAGAGATGCCTGGTTGAAGTTGAAGGAGCCTAGAATCCTCAACCATCGTGTACCACTGCCGGTATCAAACTCGCCGGCGGCAAAGCAGATGCGAACCGCCGTCATGCTGGCCATCTTCTCCCGCGTAGTCGACAAGTGGCTGTTTCAGCCCAACTACCTGTTCTCCGAGGAGGACTTGCGCAAGGTGTTGGTGGACGAGGCCATCAAGGATAGCGAGAAGGAGTCGTACTCGCGGGCACTGCTGTTGTCTATGGAGCCGGAAAAGCAGTCCAAGAGTGCGGCGGCCAGGATAGACCGCGTCGTGACGGATATGGAGTGGTTCGTCACAGGCTTCGTCTGCGAGAAGAAGCTAAACAAGTTCAAGTCTCAGGTGCGCCAGGTAGCGCAGGTGGCGTGCAAGGGATGGATGGAGATCCAGAAGGCGCGGAAGCGGTACGAGCCCGAATTCGCGCCCTGGGAACGGGGAGACATGCAGAGCGAGCTCGTCCGGTTCGACGGCGACGAGGACCCGGAGACGTCCAAGACGACCGAGGCGGGGCCCGAGGAGTACATGCTCGTGGTGTTCCCGTGCATTTTCCTCATCGAGGACAACGCGGCGGAGCCCATGAATTACGCCACGGTGCTGGCGAAGGAGCAGGTGGCAGAGGCGGCACGGGAAGCGGAGCAGCAGATCCTGGAGCCCGGCAGTCCCATGTTCCTGAAGACTCAGGCCCAGCGAAAGGTGCAGCGCCAGCGGACCATGTCGATGCACCTGAGCGACACGCTGCTCAAGGACAGCAGCGTGATGTCGGAGTGAGGACGGCGGCAACGGTATGGACGGACTCAGGCGGCGTTGCGGCGCAGTGTGTTTGGGTGTTACAAGCTATGCAATTGCCAAATGTCACATCATGTCAGCGTTAACAATGCAAAGAGACGAGGCTGCGACGAGAACAACGGTCGGTTCCGCTTTTCTTCTGTTGCGATATCAGCTGGGTTCACGAGCGGTCGGGAGTTGGGAGGACTGGGCTATCGCCACGGGTTTTGGCGGGACTTGGTGTTTTGCGGCAGTAGATAAGCAGCGGCCGGGCGCGGAGGACGAAATCGCCGGGGCCCGAGCCTCACGTGCCCTGCCCGAGGCATCGTGGCTGCGCCCGGCCTCGGCGCCGCGCACTCCGTAGTCGCCAATGCCAAAATCCAAAACACGACGCAATTCAGCTCTCCGCGATGCTCGCCGCATGCACGTGATCTGACCTTGGGGTGCGGCGGCCTTGCGCCGGCTTAGCCTCCGTCGATTGCATCGTCAACCCGCGCCCGCCGCTCGTTTCGCCTCGCGCTGGCCATGCGCGGCAAGATGCCGCCGCGCCGCGCCGTAGAGGTCCCCGTCTACAAGAGCGTACGCCGTCCTCCTGCCTGCTGTGCGAATCGCACGCTCACCCGGGCAAGCCCGCAGATCCGTCCGCCCGCGCCGCCTTCGACGACCAGCTCTCCGACTTTCCCTACAACCCGTGGGAGTACGTGCCCAACCGCCACGTCGAGCCGCCCAAGAAGACGGTGTCGTCCGACTGCCCCATACCCAACGCTAGGTCAGAGATCGTGAGGCGGGCGTACGCGGCGGACAACACGCCGTACTACGCGCTCAGGATATGGCGCGAGACTGGCCACGGCGCGCGGCTCGAGGAGAAGAACGTGCACGTCTTCGACGTGTACGACTACGTCTCGCGGCGCCAAGTAGAAGATTTTGAGACGAGAGTCTTCAACGAGCCGCAGCTCGGCCCGGACGCCAGTGCCTCGTCCGGAGTTGCCGGACGCGCCGGGACCGCTTCGCGCGCCGACGACGCAGACGTGGGTGGCATGTCCATCATCGCCGCCGCCATCGCCGACAGCGAGCCTGATGACGAGAGCTCCGAGGGCGAATACGCCAGTCGCGTGCTAGGCCTCGGCAACAACGTGGAGAGCATCGAGGATGATAGCTACATCGGCGACATGCCCTATTACCGCGTCGTCTTCGAAGGAGACGAGGATGATAGGGAGGGCCACTGGGTGAGCGAGGGGGAGCTCACCAAGCATCTGATCGAACGAGACGAG
The DNA here is from genome assembly GCA_010093515.1 of Lineolata rhizophorae. Classification (NCBI taxonomy): domain Eukaryota; kingdom Fungi; phylum Ascomycota; class Dothideomycetes; order Lineolatales; family Lineolataceae; genus Lineolata; species Lineolata rhizophorae. Next base: position 1,031,596 of record MU001682.1, on the reverse strand, counting down.
TTCAAAATGCTGCAAAATTATTGGAAGGACGGAATCCGCGGCGTTTCAGACCCCGAGTGAACATTGGCACGGCCAGATCTGTATATAATCTAAGCTACGTATCAAGCTAATCGCATTGCATTGCATTACGGAGTATAAAAATAAATTCGATGCATTGAATATTGCCGCTTACAAGGGTGCTCCAGCGAATGTCTAAGCTAGTACTTCTAAGAGCGCAAAACGATTCCCAAACTACGAGACTCAAAGGAGAAAAGGGGGAACCGGTATGTACTAATATATCACCAAGCGCTCCTCGCGAACTCGAGTCCAAATGCTGCGGTGCGATAAGGGAAAAAGAAAATAGACCGCAGGTCCGCGCCGCCAACGACGAAGGAAAGAACTGTACAGGAGAGAGAGCTGTCAGTCAAAGTCAAACTTGCTCTTCTTTTCATCCACGGGATCCCGGCGGTCGTTCTGGCTCGGGAGGCTCTCCACCGACTCCTCCGGAGTGTTCCGACGATAGGCGCCGTCCTCGTACTGTATGAAGGTGTCGTCTCGGTAAGGGAAGATTGTCTTCCGGCGCGGCTCCGGCTTGTTGTGGGCAAAGTGCCACACCTGCTTGGTGATCTCGACGCCCAGAAGCTCAATGATGGGCGTGACGATGGGCAGCGAGCAGCCGAGCAAAAAGTACGAACTGAGGCCGACCGCGAGCGAGTTGGCCCAATATGGCGCACCGTGGGCGGCCAGGAAGGTGATCAGCCAGGCGCCCCAGCTCCAGAAGACGAGGCCGTGGACGAGGTAGATGGTGAAGATGTGCGGGAAGAGCATGACGAAGTACCGGAAGGAAAGGAATTTCTGGAAGGTGGGGTTCAGTTCGACGATGGCCTGCATGCCGACGGCGAAGAAGAGCGCGGTGAGGCGCGGGACGTAGTAAGGCGGGTAGCCGGCGCGCTCCGTCTGGCCGAGGGCCAGGCCGGTGGGCAGGTCCGGGTGGAAGCCGTATTCAATGATGGAGAAGTTGAACTGCGGGATCCACTGCGGGAGCATGTTGGCGGTGAAGCCGATGACGACCAGGGCCATGCAGAGCCAGAGTAGTGGGTAGTAGCGGGTCCAGGGCTTGGCGAAGAGCCACTTGCGGTACTTGTACGTGACGTCGAGGTCGGTGAGCAGGAGGCCGAGCCAGAGGTAGGCGCCCCAGGTCTGGGCGTACCAGTTAACGACGACGCAGTAGGCGTAGAAGGAAAAGCGCTTCCAGGGCGTCTTGACCTCGCGGATTACGATGGCGGCCATGAGGACCATCCACGAGAACTGGAGCTGGACGGCGATGGTCCAGAGGACGCCGGTGCAGTAGTAGAGCGTGACCTGGGGCACCGCGTTGGGGATGAGGTAGACGAGCTCGAGGATGGCGGAGAGGTAGTGGCCGAAGTTGGGGTAGCGGGTGACGTAGGGCCAGGTGGACCAGGTCACGGACGGAACGTACTCGAGCCAGTGGGTGGCGCCGATGTCGATGAGGAAGTACTCGACCAGGGCCCAGGTGGCGACGGGGATCATGAGGCGGGGGGTGCGGCGCGTGGCGCGCTCGGCGATGCCGGACAGCTCGCCCTCCTTGAGGTAGCGCGACGTCAGGAAGCGGGTCGAGGTGGTGAAGAAGACGCCGAGCCACATCTGGTTGAGGACGAAGGGGGCGATGTAGGTGCGGGCCCACAGCTCGGAAGGGTAGTGGGCGGGCGAGCCGGGCATGACGGCGGCGGGGATGAAGGTGAGGCAGAAGTGCATGACGGTGACGACGACGGAGCAGAGGGCGACGAGGCCGGCGAGGTAGTCGATGCGCTTCTTGGCGGGCTGCGGGGGGGTCGCGGGGGAGGGGTCCGGCGCGGGGGCGGCGGAGGCGGAGGCGGTTCCGCTGGCGCTAGCGCCGGCGCCGCGGTCCGCGGCCGGGCCGTCCCGGGCCGTCCCGGGCGGCGACGGCGGCGGCGGCGGTGGAACCAGGTTGGCGGTCGACTGGAACGGCGGCGGCGGCGCCATGATCGAGGCCGACGACTGCGACATGCCGCCGGGCGTGTAGCAGGCGTCGCGGCGGTCGCGGTCGAAGCCCGCGGCCGTGTCGGGCCGCGACACGTAGCCCGGCAGCGACGCCTCGGAGCGGTCGAAGTACGAGTCGGCGCCGACGGGCCGGATGGCGTCGGCGTCGTCGTCGCCGGGCGCGCGCGGCGCGGGGACACCGAAGGCGGAGCGGGCGTAGGGCGTGGCGCTGCCCGAGGCCAGCGTCGCCTCCTCCGAGTTGAAGTGGGCGGTGCGCGGCGTGGCGGGGAAGGCGTTGGAGTTGGAGCAGCTGTCGCCGCGCGCGCGGGCCGCGGGCGACGGCGGGCGCGTGCCGTTGAAGGGCGTGCTGTACGCCGGCGTCACCGTCGCCGACGTCAGCCCCGCACCGTGGTCCTCCAGGCTAAGCTTTCTGGGCCGGGCCTTCCCGCCCCGCCCGTCGTCGCTTGGCGTCGCCGAGTCCTTGCCGCCCGCCGCCTCCTTGCCGCCGCCCGCCTCCCCCGCCGCCTTGCGCTTCCACGGCTTCTTCCGCAGCACCGCGTGCGCCAGCAGCAGCGCCGACGTCGCGATGCACACCACCGAGATGCCGATGGCCGCCTTGCGGTCGTCCCCGCCCGGGTGCTTCTGCTTCCACTTCTCCGTCGACTCGAGCGCGTACGGCGACTGCCCGCGCAGCGCCGTGTCCTCCATCGAGCACGCGGCCTGCGCCCTGCACCGCTCGTCGTACGCCTCCCGCTCGTCCTCCGTCATGGCCGTCGTGTTGAAGAACATGCGCACCCAGCCGACGCTCGCCACCGACCGCATCATCGGCGGGCCCTCGGACGTGTACGTGTTGCCCGTCGACCAGTGCTTCAGCGTCAGCGGCCCCGGCACGCTCGGCAGCTGCTTGTCGTGCTTCGAGATGACCCGCGTCGTGTTGCCGCTGATGGTGAAGTTGATCCAGTCCTTGCTCCAGTCGATCCGGTACTCGGTGAAGTTCCAGGGCGACGTCACGCTGCTGTTGACGAGCGACGCATTGTTGACGACGCTGTAGTTGGTCCCCAGCGACCGCTCCGGCCACTCGCCCGAGATGAGCGTGCTCACCCACGCCTCCTCCTCGTGGTCCGTGTTCATCACGTTGAGCTCGAGCGACTCGGTGTCGTTGTACTCGACCTTCATCGTCATGGAGCTGCCCCCGGCCCAGTGCGGCGGCGACTTGATGAGCGCCCGGATCGATCCGTAGTGGACGTCCTGGCGCTTCGTCCGGATCTCTCCGCCATTGACCACGTGGTCTTCGGTCCACTTGTCCACGAAAAGGTTGAGCGAAGAGTTGACCGTCCGGGTGTCGTTCGGAAACCCGACATTTTCCGCCACGGCGCCTTGGCGGTACTTGCTGTTCCAGCTCTTCTCGTACGGGTTGGAGTACTCTTTGATCACGAACTCGTCCAGACTCTGGGATTCGTTGAAGTAGACGATCAAGGAGTCGGTCAAGACGTAGTCGGTGGAAGGGTCGTAGAAGCCGCAGGAGCAGTCGTTGACGTCGGATGCGGACGCACCCGGAAGGAAGGCGAGAGAAGGAAGAAGCAGCGAGCGGAGAAGAAAGCGTGAAGAAGCCATCTCTATCGTCGTGCGGCCCGCTCACTAGGAGGGGCGGACCTGGGATATGCGAGAAGGAACGATGATACAACAAGAAAGCAAAACCACTGAAAAGCTCAACCGAGTGTTCGAGACAGCCGGCTAACGGCAGACATTGAGTTTGGAAAGGAAAAGTAAAAGAAACAGAGAATGTGAGAGAGGGAGTGTGGTGTGAGGATAGCGTCACGGTGGCTAGATAGGGGACTGAGTAGGGTGTTAATGAAAAGAGAACGGGCCAGGCAGTGATTCGGACAATTCTAGAAGGGCAAGAAACAAGGCGCTACTACCTAATAGGATCTGCCCTCTAGGGGCATATGGCGGGAATGGGAAAATCAATAGTTCTGGGACTGGGATCGGCAGCGGCGCACCGGCTCTGCAGACGGCCGTTGAGGACGCTCCGGCGACTGCGGCGCCTCTCAGCCAGCCGCACGAGCCGAGGGGGGGGGTTGTAAAAGCCAGCCAGAGATAATGGGGCAGGACGAGGGAGGAGAGGTTAGGGAGTAGCAGTGGAAAGAGTCAGCGTGGTGGCCAGCGACCGGGGCCCACGAGGATTCCAGGCTACTGGGAGAGGACAGGATCCACAATAATGCCCGACTCAGGACGGCGGACGGCTGGCGTCGGCGAGCAGGCCCAGCGGCAGCGATAATAGAGCGCCGGGCTGGCCGCCATAAGACTGTTTGCGGAGCGGGCGTGGAGGGAGGGAGGCGGCAGGGAGGGAGGCGGCCGGGATGGCATGTGGGCAGGAATATGAAGGGCGCAATAACGAAACAGCGGGGACATGGAAACAATGTTCGCTCAATTGCCCGCGGGCGCAGGCCGGCGGGGCGGTTGGATGCCGATGCCCGTGTGCAGCGGGCGTATACAAGGTCATTACGGCGCACAATCTAAGGGGAAGGCGTACTATACGTACGGGCGGCCGAGGCAGGCCCAGGGCCAATATGCGCACGGCGCCGGGCGCGGAGCGCGGGCGGAGGGAGCCGTGGGTGGCCGGCGGGCGCTGCCGGAGCCGGCCAGCCGCCGCCGGCGCCCGCGGCGCTGGTAAAATGATGCAGGAGGGCGCACAGCGGCGCGCGGTGCGTCCGTGGCAGGAATGTGCGGTGCGGACGGAGGGCGGTACGGTACGGCATGCGTTGAGCGGTACGGTACAACGTGTTGGGCGGCACGGTCAGCCCTGCGTCGCCCGCCGGGCCGCGCGCGCGCCGAGGGCGAGGGGCCCCGAGATAACGTTCCACGGCGCGCGCTCGCGCTTGGCAGGCACCGCCGCGCGCGCCACCGTCTCCGGCTCCCGGCGCCACGAACGCCACCACCGCGCCACCGCCGGCCCTCGCGCCAAGCCGGGCCCCGAGACCCGCCCGGCCTCATCATCATCTCTCTGCGCCCCCAGTCGCCCATCACCACCACCCAACCCCATCCCCATCCCCATCCCACCCCCACCCCGTCCCCGCCCGCATGCGGCGCTTCACGCTTCCGGCCACTCCGGCTGCGCCTCCCGTGGGCTTTGGCTGCCCCCACCGTCCCGCTGCTACAGTAGCAAGCGAGCTCTCCGCCTCACCAACAACTATCCGCGTCGCACAAACCCCTCTCCGCCGCCGCCTCGTCGTCGCCGCCGCCGCCGCCGCCGCCGTCCCGTCGTCGTTGCGCGCACGGTCGGGCCAGACGCCGTGCGACGTCTTCTCCTCCCCGTCTTCAGCTTCTATTTTTTGCCCAATGGCACCCCGACGCAGTGATGGCTGATAAGTCGCACCCGCCCCCTGCCCGGCGGCGCCTGCATCGCGTCGCCAAGCCGTCGCCGCCCTGGTCCGGAGCTCAGAGACACCTGCGTCCGACCGGCGACACCTTATTTCCCCCGGCTGCGCTGTGCGCCAAGCCGAAGCAGCACGGCTGGACGATGGGCCCTGTCGGCTCCCTCGTAGGCCACCCTTGCGTACAATCAATCCAATATCTTTTTCCTTTTCCTTTTGCTCCCCCTGCTCTGATCTTTTCTTAGCCGCTCTCTAAGCGCAGACCCGCCCGCCCCCTAATCTTGTCCGCGACCTGTTCCCAGCTTACGTAGTACATAGGCACAGTCCGTGTACATACTGCTCTGGGCTCCACAAGCATGCTTGCGTGCCATCTTCGGGACGATCTTGGCCTCTCCCGGGTCGCTCTTATCGCCCGGGCCCACATGTCTCATCCGTTTTCGTCGCGACCCTCTCCTGCGGTTCTCAACTACCTATGGCGCGGGTGTTGATGATGATGCGCAGCTGATCGGCCTGCTTTCGATCAGCGTCTCACTTCTCATTCTCTGTGGCTCTTGCCGCGCTGCCATTTCCGGGCCCTGCACATGCCGCAAAGCCGTCAGGTCCGGCTTAGACCTCGTTGTGCAACTGATATTTTTCCGTTTGGGCGACTAGGGTTGTCCCGGTCCGCGCACCACGCACCACCACGCGGCCCGCGCTCCAATTGCTCGGTAGTCGCTGTCTCGCCCGCGTTTGTTGCCCCCGCAGTGTTCTGCAGGTAACAACCACCCGCTGTCTGGCCGCCGTCTGGGGTGAAAGCCGTGTAGCATGAACCCATTGCGCGATCAATTGCGGTATTTCTCATGCCAAGGCTTCGCAAATTCATCACGTAGAAAAAAAAAAGCCTTCACTTACCAGAAATGTTTTGGCGCTCTTGTGGTTTCATTCCCGAACCTCAGCAGTCCCCCCGCTGGAGTGGTTTGTTCAAGGCCCTTCTATTTCCTCGCTGTTCTGGACTTGCTGTCCGGGGTGAGCTCCATTGCCAATCGGACCAATGGCGAGCGGATAATGGTGCGTGGATGTTTCGTTTCCAGCCCGCTGCAATCGCATCTGCATCCTACGGGCTGCAGGCACCGTGGCTGCACTGATCGCTCCCCATCATCAGCCCGACGGCCCCTCGGCCGCCGCGCCCTGGCTTGTCCCCTTGGCGTTTGCGATCGAACCGTGCGCTCCCTGCCCCGAGGGGCGTTCGTCCTTTATCGTACCCCTGTTTATTGATTCTCGTTCTGGTAGCGTGCCTGTCGCTCCGCCGGGCGAGTCGACGTATTCTCCAACTGCTTGCCCTCGCCGCCCGTCAATTTACATCGCCTGCTCGCTCATTTACCTTGCCATCACCATGCAGCTTTCCGTCTAGGAATCTATCTTGGGTCGATAATTCTTTCGCCCAGCGATCCGGGTCTAGAGCTTCCCTCGTTTACAGCTCTGTGCCCCCGCAGTACAGTCTATCGTTATAGCTCAATAGTCAAGGTTCTTCGTTCTCCGGTCGTTCAGATTCATCCATTGTAATTCCAGAAGACGCGGACGTAGACCAGGTGGCGCCCTGTTCACGCCGAAAAGCTTCGCTTCTGATCCCTTCTTTCTCCCTAATAAACTCATTCGTTGGTATCGTTTACTACACTGATCGCTCGCTTTGTTCCCTCTGCTGTCTCGCTCGTCGTGCCATCCTTCGTCAAAATGGCGGACACCAAGGGCCCCTCCGATTCCAAAGACTTCACCGTCACCATCGACGAGGTCGCGTACGAGTCCGAAAGCACTTCGCCAACCCCCTCTCTGCCGCCGCATCCTCCACCGAGGCCAAACCTCTTGGAGCGATGCTCCCTCTTCATTCAGGAATGGACGCCTTTTACACTCGTTCTTTCGTACTTCATCTTCAGCACTTGCCTGTACACGATCTGCAGCGAGGGTCTGATTGCCGTCTTTTGGTTCGTCTACATGGCCACCAACTTTTACATCGCTTCCATGACCGTCTTCGAAGCATTCCTGAGCATCATCCCGTGCCGCGAGGCGCGCAAGGCGGTCAGCAAGCTGGAAGCGAGCGGGTGGAAGTTTCCGACCAAGGATGACGAGTTGCTCATTCTCGACATTATCATCGTCGCGTATCTGCCCAACGAAAAGGACATCATCATGGATCGGGCGTTTTACGCTCTCGATAAGATCGAGTACCCGCGGGACAAGCTCCGGATCAACATTGTCTACAACACGCCGTATCCGATCGAACCGCTTGAAACGGAGCTTCATCAACTGGCCGCCAAGTACTCCGAGCTGCGCGTCATCCGAGTTCCTAATTCCAAGTCCAAGGCCGACAACCTCAACTACTTTTTCACCCTTAACACAGGCTCCGACGTAATTGCCATCTACGACTGTGACCACTACATGCACCCTCACGGCCCGCGCTGGGCCATCGAACGCTTCAAGAAGGATCCAAAGGTCGACATCGTCCAGGGTCGCTGCGTCGTCTTCAACTCTGGCGAGAATTTCCTGACCTCCATGATCAGCGTCGAGTTCGACAAGATTTACGCCGTCTCGCATCCTGGGCGCGCCAAGCAGTGGGGATTCGGCCTATTCTGCGGGAGCAACGGGTACTGGCGCACCTCGCTCATCAAGGATCTCAAAATGGACGAGAGCATGCTGACCGAGGACATCGACTCGGCCTTGCGCGCCGTTTCGCGTGGCGCCAAGACGGTGCATGATCTCAACGTGGTCTCCTACGAGCTCGCTCCCACCAACTTCCAGAGCTTCTGGAAGCAGCGTCTCCGGTGGGCGCAGGGCTGGACGCAGGCCTCGATCAGGCACTTGGAGCTGTCGTACAAGCGGGTCAGAATGGAGGGCCTGGAACGCAATTTCCGGGTGCGTTTCGGTCTGATCAGCTTGCTGCTCATCCGAGAGTGGAGCTACTATCTAGTCACGCAGTACACCTGTCTTGTTCTGAGCTTCCTCATCACCAAGTTCCCGTCTACGGTGGCCGAGCTGGCGCGGCTGGTGTACTTTCAGTACCCCGTCAGCCAGTGGCTATTAATCGTCAGGTAAGATATGAACGCTCGTGCGTGGTTTGCTAGCCGCCGAATCTAACCGGCCTCTGTAGTATCGTCTGCCTCCTCGCGACCCTCTGGATCACCAACCGCGCCAAGTCGGAATTTGCTACCCCCTGGATGATCGTAGTCTTCTCTCTCCTTTACCCGGTCTACCTTATCATCAACGCGACCATCGGCCTTTACGGTCATGCTCGCCAAGTGATCAACTATTCGTCGTGGAATCCCACGGCAAGATCATGATGCCAAGCCGGACTCCTGCCTCGGACTCCGCACGAATTTCAGTTCTACTTTTCCCGATAAAGCGACAAGTCTGTTTTTCTTGCAATTCTCCGTCCATCCTCAATGTCCGACGGGACCGGCCCAGGACCACTCGCAGGTAGCGCAATCATGGCTTATGCGGAGAATGTCGCCACCCCAAATCTCCATCCCATAAATTTGGCCCGGTTCTGCGGCGGGAGCAACCCCGCACTAAAGTGCGAAGCGCGTGTCGGGCTTTTTTTCCACCTTCACTATCAGATAAGGACCATATTGTGGGGACAGCGTGGTTCCCATTGCCAGGGTCGGCAGGGGCGGAACGACAGGGGCTTTTGCGAGTGAAAGCGTGCACTTACGCATACATTATAACATGGACATATACCCTCTTACATTTCGCTTCGGGGCATCTTTTCCATTTCTTTCGCCCTAGCCTTTTGGTTCGTTTATTAGTTTGTTGCCTTGCTACGTTGGGGGCCTTGGTGTAATATGGCCTTCGGGGAACTGGCGACACGAATTCGATTCTTGTACATATTCTTTAGAGGTCACTCGGCATAGAATATTTGTTCGCGGGCACCTTTTAATGTAATGCATTTTAGACTTGGTAGCCTGCAAGCCTGCCTCAACATCTTTAGCCGCTTCAGTCTCGTTGGGGTTGGGACAGTCTCTGTGGGGTGACAAGAACCTCTCCCTTGGACCAGCAATGCAGGGTCTCTTATCATTCAGGATAGCCGACTTGCAGATTTACCAAAGTTATGCCTCAAAACTAACGCCTTGGTAATCCCGACGCTCTAAAACCATGGTATACATGTAGAAGCATTCTGGAAGCCGGTTATACTCCAAGGCATATGCCATCGCCGCGCTCCCGAGTATACGGTCTCGATGCCGAGCAAATACCTCGACGGAACTACGATTGTCAGGTTCCCGGGTGGCGATTTGGAAGCAGCCGATTGTGAATGTACTTGATCACTCGGCAAGCGCTATATAGGATCGGGAATCCCAGCGTCGCTGGTATATTGCGGTGCTACCTCCGAAAATGACTATAATTTTGATCTTGATGGAAGCGAGCCGCTTGAAACCTGGACATGCTTTCCTGAATCTTTCCGCAAAACCTCCGGGCGCTACTCTTAGCGCTCGTGACTTCATCGCGACGGAGAAATTCGATTCTCTTGGGTGCTTGCAGGTGGCGAGAGGCACCACGAGGGGACCCAAAAGCGGACTTCATCGTGCAGCGCGAAAGAAACCACGGATTATAGCCAACGCAGGTCGAGCGCTAGGATCGCCGGCTAAATTGCGCTACTGAAAGCCAGCATGGGTTGGCCTGACAAGCTTCTTCCCTGGACTGTCAAGCTCGGGCGAGCACGGCAGATCGCAGAACAGGGATGATTCAAGGTACAGATTCTAGATTTACATACGTAGTATGTACTCGTCTAATAAAGTAGGCTCTGGGAGTCAGACCGAAGCAAGATGTTGAAGCCTGCGTTGCACACGATTCTATAAGGCGAGAAGTGGTGAGCTTGTTCATTTGACAGGTATGCTAGTGGAGCCATGCGGTGAAGCTCGCCACTTTGGCAGCCCGGTGTAACTAAGAGCAGCCTTTTCTTAGTATAGCATAAGCTTGGTCAAGCTGAAGTGCTGCTCGCAGCCTCGACCTCGTGCACACGTAGGCTACTCCCGGCGAATGAAATCAGAAGTTTCTCGCATGTATTGTCATATTATTCCGTCTTCTACGGAACATGTCAGCCGAGCAATTTCTCCAATTCACAACGGGACTTGGGTAGTAAGGCGGCAACTTGGAGCGGGACCCGTCGCGGCAGCCGCAGAATGCAAATGCACCCCACGAATGGTGCAACACGCTGCGGAGTTATCCGCTGTACGATGGATATGCGTGCAGCAAGATTGCAAGATGGCGAGACATTTACTTCGTACCACCGGCAGCTCTTGGTTGTCGCGTGGACGGTCATGAGACGCACTCGACGACGTCCTGTCCACAACGTAGGAGAGTGGCGGTTCTCCGTTTTAGCCGTTTTGTCTGGATGAATCTCGTTCCTGACGCCAGGCTTTTTTCGACGACCTAGAGGCGCTCTTCCATTGTTCCACCGTATCAATTGCCTTCAGGAGAAGAAGACGGTCGTGGCCATGGAGACCGCTGATTTTCGCTGCCAGCTTCTTTTCCTGATTAACAACAGGGGCCGGATTCCAGGTGACTTGGAGTACCCCACTTGCGATGAATCTACATACAAAGCTTTAGCTATGTATGTAGCAGCTGCAACTGCTGTGTAGCCAAGACAGGCTGGCCAGGTGGCACAAATTCGAGTGGCTGAGCGGAATGACTCCAAACCCAACCTCTCGAACGCTCACGCGCCCTCCTCGATGTCCCCTGCGCTATGCAACAGCGGAAAATGATTGCAAATCTCACGACTACGCATTGCCAGGAGCGGTGACAAGCAGGGCGCAGGCGAGCGTCGAAGCAATGTCCGCCGGCGATATGGATTGCCGGACTCTGCGGAGAACTCCGTGCCGATGCATACACGCTACGACGAGTGGCTGAAGTGGCGGCGCCAAAAACCGTGCGCTTTTTCAACGTTTTCGGTACGCGACGCAGGGCGAACAAGCCACCGATTCTTGGGTTTCAGACACATACCAAGCGTCGAAGCCTCCTGGTTGGTCTGGGCGTCGTGGCTTGCGCCGCCTCATGCTGGCGGACCGGGGACGTTTCTTCGCGCGTTCCAGAAGAACGGCAGCAGCCACGGCTGAGTCGTGTATCGAGAATGGACGGCGGCGAACGTGTCCGCAACAGAACGGGGGGACGCCCTGATTCGGGGTGAACACGAGCGCCACAGCTGCAGTCTTATCTCGCCGATCGTCTGGATCAGACTCCTTCTGGCTTGCGCAAGACAACAGCGGACCACGATCGTCGCAGCAAATCGAGAATCGGTAATTGCGTGTCTCGGTCGGGATGAAAAGAGGGGTCCAGCTGGAGCCCACGCCGTTCTCTGACGGATGCCGGCCGCTCGCGCCATTGAAGCCAGATCGCCGGCCATGTATAGACGGGTCGCGGACGAGCAGAGGCCGCTGATCTCACCGGGGCGTTCGTGCGTGCGGCGGTGGCCGGCGACTGGCGAATGGGGAGCGCTTCAGGGGCCGCGAGCAGCCACAGGCCAGCGACGCCCCACGACGCCCCAAGCCGGCGGCCGCGCTACGGGCCATTTGAACAGGAACAGGCAACGCGGCCTGGCGCGCGGCGAATCAGCGCCCGGCGGCGGCGCACACCTTCACGATCGACGGCCTTCATTGTGTAGTTCGGCCTGAGGGCGGGACGCGGTGCAACGACAGGGCCGGCCGAGAACGGGAATTCGTACGGGTTCGATTTTCGTTTCAGCCAGCCTGCGCTCGATCTGCTGTTCCGCTTCCTTTTCCTTCTGCTTCCTCGCCCGTGGACGTGAAGTCTAATCTTGGCCGCGCGCCCGGGACGTCCCACTCCTGCCCCGCCCCAGGATAGGAGTCTCCTCGTGCCGGCCGATATTCCTTGCTGTTGGCGGGACCCGGGGGGGCAATACTATTGCCCGCTATGGCCATGGTCCTCTGGCCAGGGCCTGGGAAGGCGAGGAATGCCAGAACGCCCCGCTGCGACACGGCCCCGCCCGCTTCTCTCGACGTTGTCCGGCCGCGGCAGTGGTGAGGAATGCAATTATCGTGGGCAATAAGTGAGCGGCCGCGATAGTGGTGATGCGTAACCCCATTGTATCGTCGTGAATTTGGGCGGCTTGGCGGCGCTGCGCGGATGCCTGAAGCCGTCGATAAGCGTCCAGCTGCCCTCGCTCCCCAGCGAATTGACAGCAAAAAGTCGAGGATCGTTGGATTGCGCGCTCGGGAGACGCACCGGATCGTCAGAATCAAGAGCCGGACATGGCATGTCGCGGGCCGATCGCAGTGCGCGGCCTGAATTGCCTGTTCCTAGCCGGGATGAGCAAGGGCGGGCCCTTATCACTTGACTCGGCCCTGTCACCGTGTGCTCGTCTCTCGTCCGCGATATCAGATAGCGAAAACAAAGTTGAACAAAAAAAAAATAAAATAAAACAGAAACAAACGGAAAGAAACGCTACTGTGTAGGGAGTGCCGTCGCTGGCTGTCGATCGTAGCTTGCGAATGCAACCAAAAGACACTGCCGTGCCCCCGGCCGTGCGCCACGCCGCAACCGTCTCGTCGCCGCCATCTTGCGCTTGTTGAGCATGTAGCACTGCGCTGCAGCGCGCGCCCGCCCGGCCGCGCTCGCCGGGGCCTACTCTTAGATGAGGCCGTGGGCCGCGGCGCATCACGCCAAATGCCCCTGTCGTGCCCCCTGCGCGCGCTCTGCCCGACATTCTCTCCACGCCCGCGCTGTTGATTAAAGCTCTTGGGCAATTCTTCTCCTAGCCGCGGGGTGCGCTGCTCACTGCCCGGCATTCGCTGTACCGGTCAGCCCTTCTCTTTTTCGAATTTTTTTTTTTTCATTTCTGTTTTTCTTTGCTGCTCTCTGCCGAGTTCAGTTCACTCAGTGCCGAGTCGTCCCCACTCCCCCCATCGGCATCTCGTGGACAGGCCTGTTCATAACGCCGTCCCAGCTATACACTTCCCCGCCGAACGCTTCGCCTTTGGGACCGTCAAGTACTATCTTCAGTTGCTTCAGCCCTTCGTCGACGTCATTTGCGGACTCCATTGCGGGGTTGGCATCAAGGCGTTTGGACCACCGCTCGTTTCTGTCGCGCACGACTTTCTCGTCTCTCGTTTCCTGGGCGGCATCGTCGAAGCTCTTGTCGGTTTCCCGACTCTCCGCCCAAAATGGGCCTCTCTCCCTTCCAGCGCGTGTTCCACGATCTCTCGGTGCGATTTGGGCGCAAACGTGAATCTCGCACTCCCTCTACCGACGACACCGTCGCCCAAAAGTCCGACGACGCTTCTGTTCCGGATGTCGAGATCCTCCACATCACCGGCCTCCGTGGCCTGTTCACCATCCAGACCTTTCTCTGGGTCTTCCTCTCGACGTTCGCTCCGGCGGCGGTGAAAGGCAACGACCACGTCGACGGCCCTTTCTACCAGGACATGCTGCGGAAGACGGTCTCGGTCCTGTTCTGGAACGGTTCGCTCATCTACGGCGCCTTCATCATTCTTTCCGGCCGCACTGTTCTGCTTCCCTTCTTCAAGAGCCCGACGAAACAGACGGCCGCGAGCCTAATCTTCCGGCGCACGTTCCGCTTTCTCCTCCCCGCCGCGGTGGCCCTCGCCATCGTCGCTGTTGTGCAGTCGCAAGTTGGCCAGTCGCACATCGTGCGCTTCAAGGAGGAGACGGGCAATACGGCGCTCGAGATCCCGCTGCGCATAGACCAGCCTCTCGTCTACTTCAACAGCCTCTTCGAGATCTTCTGGGTCAACAAGTTGTACTTCACGCAGTCGGCGTCGCTGGGCTTTCCCACGCAGACGCTGTGGATGCTCTCGGCCATCTACCAGCAGAGCTACACCGTCTACATGACCATGATTGTGATCCCCTACACGCGCAACTCGTGGCGGGTCAAAGCCTTCATCTTCTTCATCCTGACTGCCTGGTGGGTTCAGAGCTGGGCCTGGTACACGGTGACGGGCATCCTGCTGGCCGACGTGGTGCACCACATGGGCTTCCAGCGCAAGTCGCCGGCCGGCATGCCGATGCGCTTCGGCCGCGCCCACCGCGGCTTCAAGCTCTACCGCATCCCTACCTGGTGCGGCTGGCTGCTGCTCATGACCGGCGGCCTCATCATGCAGTACCTCTTCACGGCCTGGCGGCCGGACTTGCAGGACAACGAGCTGTACGCCCACACGGGGCTGTACACGGACGGCAAGCTCAACAGCAACTACGACCCGAAGCAGCCGCAGGCCCGCGACGACAACTACCTGCTCCTGCTGGGCCTCTTCCTCTGGGTCGAGACGTCGGACACGCTACAGTACGCGCTGAGCAATCGCCTTTTTGTCTTCTTGGGCAGGAGGTCACTGAGTAAGTTTCGCGTTCAAATGGTCTTTTTCTTTTTTTTTTTTGTTTTGTTTTGCTTCTCGCAGAAACCCCTTGCCAATGGAAAACTGATGATTGCCGCACAGGCTACTTCCTTGTCGCTCCTATCTTGGCCTACGAGCTCGGCATCCAGCTGTTCAACTACTTCCGCTTGACTCTCGACTGGCCGGTCGAGATGACCAACGTGGCCGTCCTCCTGATTTGCCTTGCCACGACTGCGATTGGTGCAGAGATAATGTACTGGCTGGTGGAGCAGCCGAGCGTCTGGGCGGGAAAAAAAGCTTGGAAGTTTTTGTCCACGTAGGCATTCGTCGGAGATTCTTGCAGCATACACGATTGCCTTTTTTCCTCGTCTACTTTCAAGATGGCCTTTTTTTTCCTTTTTTTTCTTTTTTTTTTTTCCCGTACGATGCCAGTCTTTGGCTCCGTCATGGCCTTCATTTGGAACTTAGCTCTAGATAAGTTAGACTTGTATCTACTGGTTATATAATCTTTATTCACTCAAACAATCAAGTGCAGTCCTGGTGCTTTAACATCTTTAGCATGACGAGCTTTTCGCTGCTATAGAGGAGAAGTAATCGCGTAAAGTTTCTAAAGCATTCTGTTAGGAGAGTTGCCTTTTGGAGAAACGTTGATGCGCTGTCGATTGCGATGCGCAGGCGGCGGGTGACAAGTGCAGACTCGGAATCGGTGTAAGCAATGTTCTCGCGGTCTGATTCTACGGTAGGTCCTCACGCGCATTCTGTTCAGCATTAATTTCAGTATTAATAGCGGTCGATTCAGCTAGATCCGCATGTTTCCATGCTGGCGGACGATGTTTTGACGCTGCACCTCTCCCCCCCCCCCTGTATCTGAGGAAGAAGTCCAGGAGCGCGGCTCGCGACGTGTTGGCGCGATCGCGAAATTCATGGCGGCGGGCGGCTGCCAGCGAGGGCGGCAGAGCGAATCGGCGCGAGAGCAGGCCGCAGGTACGAAACGGCCGAGACGGCGCGTCGACGGCGCCAGGGCGGTTTCGAGCGGCGGCTGTCGTGATTGGGCCCGCGACGCCGTGGTGGTGCCGAGCCGCGCACCGCCCCCGAGTGGCAGCTGCGCCACTGTTTTAATTATAGTACCGTGGCGCCGCGGCCAATGACGCACTGCCGTCCGCCTATGTAAGCACCCGCAGAGCCTCTCCTTCATCTCCATCCGCGCTCGCTCCTTTGCTTGCTCCCGCTTCCCTCGTCTTCCTTCGTTCCACCTTGCTTCTGTTTTTGCTGCGCTTTCCCCTGCGCGCCCGGCCGTCATGTTCGACTCCCAAAACTGCACCGTCGTGCCCGACGACGCCCGCACCGATCCCGGTGTCGCAGGCGCTGGGGTATGGCACCCGCCCGACAATGGAGGAGCCTCCGTCTGACGCCTCGTGCTGATGCCTCCCCGCAGATTCTCCTCTCCTTCATCATCACGGCCGGCCTCTCCATCGTCCTGAGCGCCGTCATCATCCTCTACGAACTCCGCGGCCAGTCGAAGGCCAAGATCTCCCGCAAGATGCTCCAGTCGATGAGCGACCAGCAGATCATCACCGGCATCGGCATCCAGTGCGTCGGGCTGGCCAAGATGACGACCATGATCCCCTACCACTTCTTCATCGTCTGGATGCTGTCGGTGCTGTCCACCGCCACCCACATCGCCACCTTGCTCGCCCTCGTCAACGACTTCAGGCGCGACTGGGTCCTGCGCTGGCTGCGCCAGTTCCTCATGTTCGTCAACCTGGTCCTGTCGTGCGTCTCGGGCATCTTCGTCTTAATGAGCGTCATGAAGGGCCTGGAGCCGACGCTGCCCATCGCCTGCGTTTGGCGCGTCGACGACCGGCCGAAACCCGACGACGCCGCCCTCTCCGTCGCCGGCACCATCGCCGTCCTGGCCGGCAACTGCATCGTCTTCGTCCTGGGCGTGTGGTACCTGCATAGCAAGAGGCAGCCGTGGGTCAAGACCGTCCAGGTGTTCGGCCTCGTCGTTCTTGTCGCCATCGCCGTCGGCTCTACCGTCCGCGTCATCCTGATGTCGCAGGCCTTTGGCGATCCCGACCTGCCGCTGCGGGGGGCTTCGGAGAAGGACTGGAGCTTCGGCCAGCTCCTCTCCGTGTTGCTGTTGATCATGCCGCTCATATCGGCCGTCGAGATTGTTCGGGGTACGCTCGTGAAAGGTTGTCTGACATGTTGACCTCGTGCTAACCACCTCCTACAGGCGAAATGAAGGTGCCCTCGCCCTTGCCGGACGACCGAAAGCCCCTGTTCCACGAAGAAGAGAAGCACAACGTCCGCCAATCCTTCCAACCGAACCCGTTCTGGGGATCGCAGGCGAGTCTGTTCAAGAAGTAGCCGATGGGAAGACTGGGGGGAGAAGACTGGTGGGGAATAATTGGGTTGAAGCTTGGTGGAGCATGCCACAGCTCCCCCGCGGAATTTCGGCTCGCCGCATGCTAGGCAAGTGACGAGCTATTGTCCCGAATGTTTGGTAACGGCGTTCGAGGCATTGCCCTTAGTAAAACAAACCGACGGAGTTTAGGGAGTAATCCGCGCGCCTGTATTATAAGGAGGGCGGCGAGATCTTTGGTCTGGTACTTGCGCTCGTATACCCACAATCAAATTCTAGACTTTCTTCCTGTACTTCTTTTCTTGATGCAACTCGACATGCGGCCCCTTCGCCATACCTAACCATGTCCGAATCCAATGCTCCAGCCTGCGTTCAACAGCTAATTGAACGAGGCGATGTTAGTGGGGGCCTTTGACTTGACGTTGGATACCTTCCCCGAGGTCGGCGTGATGTGTCCTACGTAAACAAAAGTTTCCAGACTCAAACGTGTTCCTTGCGTCTCTGCTGCTGCTCTTTGAGCGTGCTTTCTATGGACTCTTCGAGCGTACCCTCTCGGATGATAGTTTTCTTACTAATATATGCTTCTCTAAGATAGGAGTACGGTATACGATGCTAAAACGAGTCTACGATGCTATCGAGCTATGCGCATGGCTTCGGCGCTTTCTCTAGATTAGTGGAGGTCGTAGATAAAAACGCATAACCTATACTAGAGGCTATAGTTTGCCTTTGATAGATTGGACTGTATTTTTGGACATGCTAGAAAGCAGTTGTAGCGTAATAACGGTTTGAGATACACGGAGAGTTGTTGTAGAACGTACTGTGCGAGTAGTAAGAAAGGCCGAGCTCTTGCGCGGTGAGATTAATAGTATTTCAAAGCCTTTCCGGAACTCTACTTATGTACAGCCATTCGAACTACACAACGGTACATGTCCGGTTCGCACTTTAACTTTCGTAAGCAACTACGCAATACTTTAGTACAGTAAGTATTCAACTAACTAAAATAAATTTAACCAATCCAAGACCGTTTCACTGCCTTGTACATTATAGCCCTAGGGCTTACGAATAGCGTGGACTTGCCGGGGATACCGCACAAGTTTGGTCTCTTTTAGCGTAGACTAGGAGTGGTGGGTGTCTACGGTTTTCCTTCTCTTTTCCAAGCGTTATGAACATGTTGCCCATTTACCAATTCCAGTATACCCAGAATTGTCTGCGATGCTATTAATAGTAATTTTCCCTTCCCACCTCCTTAACTGCCTATCCTTTTATTTACCTCCTTAAATGATTTGACTGCAAGAATAGAATCGCCTAAGCCAATTCCTCTTATATTTAAATATAGTAGTAAGCTATCCGAGGTATTTCTATTGCAAAAGTGCGCCCAACCAAAGTAACTCGCGCTACTGTACCATCATTCATGGAAACAGTTCAATTGCTGAAAACACGGGATAATGTACCCATACAATCTTACATTAAAACTGCTTCCACTTTATACTACGGTATATGAACAATAGCGCAGTTCGACATCGATAGAGATCAGGACATCGCCGGCGCTTAAAGAGGGTAGGAGACTGATTTGAGCAACCGCTTGGGTGGAGACAAAAATGAAGTTCTTAATTAAAAGATCGAAAAAAGAGAACGAAACAGGAGCAACTGAAGAAGCCCTTAGCTATTTAATGTACTTGACCTTAACCAAACCAAGCGATATCAACTGATAAAATTCTCAACGGCATCGGAATTATTTCCTAGCTTTGAGACTTCTGTGCATTCTCAAGTGCGTCGACCGAATTCTGTTGCAGTGTTGTTTGAGGTTAGTTGTCTCCACCATTCTGCAACTGGACATCATCGTGAGGTGATCTAGCGGTACGGTGAACGCCCGCAAACTCCTGCGACTACTTCTAGTCGCGCCAACAGTTCGCACATTCCACATCCTAAAGATATTTTTTCCCAGTCTTGGCCTCCTCAAGCATCTCAGCATTTTCACCCCTGGTTAGATCCTCGGTTGCTAACTACCACAGCTGCTACTTTCCTACTTCCCCATTACCTCGTAACGTTAGAACCGCTATGGAACGCTTTCATGGACATCTTGCAACCTCGGCAACATCCCCGACGCGTCGATCGTGACAGCGCGATCGTTATTCCACTACGAAGAGTTCTACCACTACCCCCTTTGCCATCTCCAGCGGAGAGCGACACCGAGTACGAAAGAGAAGAAGAGGGAGGGCATAGCCGCTTGGGAGATGAGCACAGTCTCGTATTCGTTCTTCTCCGCTTTATCTTATTGCATGCCCGCCACAGCTGGATGCAAACTGCCCTTACCGCCCTACGACCCTAGGACATCCCAAAGCTGCTGATTAGCCTCCGGCCGTATGAGCGGGACGACAATCTACTCAGCAAGAGAAATGGTTAGACCGAGGAAGCAAACGTTGATGATATTTTGGGGAGTACGTGTCCGCAATGCCGTCCATGGGTGAGGGCGAGAAGATTGCAATAGCGACGTTGACGAGATTTCGATAATTTGAGGCGAATATAACTACGTTGTAACTTCAAAGTAAGGCTTGCCCATTCTAGTTAAAGGCCTCCGTAACACTACGTTGATTTACGTAAGGCACATAGTTACGCGAAGCACAATGGAACGATATCGTCTAGGAAATAAAGTGAGAAAGTGTATTGAGATGGCAACCTGTCTGAAGATGAGTCTCGTCATGGCGGCACTCGAAAATCACACCAATTTCATGATCTCGGAATTCGGTGGCGTCGCGAGGGCGAGCCGCAGATGATATAATGGAACTCCGCCAAACGGATCGATAGAGGTTGAATACTACTCTTGTCGACATATTAGCTATACGCCCGGATAACGTGGCCGTACAAATTTAGGTACGGCGCTATCATCATTGCAATAGTCCTTCCCGCACTTAACCATGTGGCTTCATGGTCTATTGGGCATGGCATAACTAGAGGATGTTGAGGAGTTGTTCTGTTTTAGATATTGTCACGGCGTATAGTTGGGATCAGAGACTTGGAAAGCGGCCTCTCCATTTGGAAAAGACTTGGGCACCAGCATTTTGGGCTACACGGCTCCTGTAGTGCTGTCTAGTGTTTACAATCCGTATGGCGGACGTCTATTCATGCCAGTTTTGTATCTTCTTTGCTTCCATATAGCTTTAGAGGCTCATTCTCTGGCAGAGCAACACATGGCCTTGTCCATATCATCATGACGGAATTTAAACCTTGACGGGTTGGACAAGCCTTGACATGTAGCGTTATGGTGGTAATAGAAATAGCACATGCCTACTAATACTGCACTATACTGACGATGTGGTAAGTAGGTGATGAGAAGGCCACGTACGCTATGCTTTGAATGTTGCAAGCAGTATGCCACAGATAGTGTAACAAGCAAGGAATCCACATAACTACTGCTCGTCCATGGTATATAGGCTGGCAATATGCTCTAGCCTTCTCTAGTAGCATATATATAGTCCCTAGCCAGCAGCATCGCACTGAGGTGCGATAATGTGCCAGTCTTTTGGCCAAGTTGGCTAGTTGCAGGCTAGGGCATGCTGGTTCTAACATTCTCCTTCCATACTAACCTAGCATTAATGCGTGGCTAAGCCTTGCAAGAGCCCTCTAAGTCTTTCCTACCCTCCAAGAAGCATTTGGAATAACTCATAGCCTATGTGCCGGGTGCGGCAACGTTGAATAGGCAACGAGGTCGGCACACGTGTCATGTGCTGGTGCGCACAGTCTGTGCACAAAAACACCTTCTACGCCCTTCTTCCATCCAATTCTCGTTTCTTTGCCCACACCACAATACTTCCAGCCCAACATTGTGAACGTTTGTTCATCATTGCCTTTATCTCACTTTGCCTGATCTAAAGTTCTATTGAGTTCGCTCTTTGAAGAATGATGCGAAGCGCGTATGTAGTTGCATATATACACCGACCTGCGCGCTGCAAGCTGATGCTTGCAGTTCGTCGTCTATTATAACGTGCTCTCCTCTGCTTCTATACAAATAGGACAACTATTTCATCATCATCATAAATAGCCCTCAATGTTAGGAAAGCCAGGCAAGTACTATATCTCAAGACCCTAATTTCGTTCCTTACGAAGTAATGAGACATTCCATCTTGCACCATACTAAAAGAGAATGGAATCTGAAGCAAGTCAAGAGGCTCATATCCGCAAACTCGGGCTTATATTGTTGAAGTTGACCATAGCATGGGATGGCTTTCATCCCTTCTCGTTTCATCACTCTGAAGACCGGAAGCCGACGTTTGTTCCCAGTTTCCATTCACAGGTCTCGTGTCCCATTGTGTGTTTCTATTTCATATAACTCGAGTTTTGTGATGAGAATCTGTGCTACACAAAGAGAAGTATCGGAGCGGTCGCTGGGATCCCTCGCTGGAAACCGCAACGCGATGAGCACTCAATCAGAGAAGATCTGAGAACAAGTTCCCGCTGTTCTATCTTATGTTCGTACTTCAAAGGTATGATTGCTGACTGCAGATATATACCAGGTAAGAAGTTTCCAGTTGCTGTTCAGGTGCGTAGAAGAAATGCAACGGTAAGTCTTTGTTTCTTATAGAATATATTACCGCTCAATGATGTATATCATTACTACACCTATCATTGGATCGGTCGCTAGAATCCATATGGAAAAGGCGACGCAATGACGTACGGCGAAAACATTTGAGAGCATTGTTTCGCCTCGGTATCCTGCGAATCAAACGTCCTTAGATACGACTGCTGATCTGGTACCTGACGCTGACGTAAGTGTAACCATGGCTATTATCTTCAAACTGGCCAAAGAATTAGGGTAAGCATCCATCTAGACCTTGTTATGCTTGATGATGAGAAATACCGCCACACTGTTAAGAGCTTAAGGCGGATCTCTAGGCGGACGCTGGGGTCTCTTGATGGAAACCGCGTTTGCAATGCCGACCATGGACGAGAACATCTGAGAGCATTATCTTTTCTACTATCCTGCTGTATTTGGAAGCACCGAGACTAACGTTGAGAATAAAATTTATCTAGATGAAATCGGACACGGTGTTCTTCGACAATTGATACGGTTTCGTACCAAATTCGGGCAAGCATAATTGTCTATTCTAAGCAACATTCGCATACCCTACACACAAACACATGGTACCAACGCCTAATCCGTCTAACTCGCAACATCTGTTCAAGACATAAGTGGCCATCCAAATTTGGCGAGGAGCACATCAAAGCCTTGCCTCTCACACGATTATCCAGTTACTTTGATTTTGAAATGTGCTAACAGTCAAGGTCGCCGGTAGTTTACGGAAAACAACGTCTATAAGCGTACGCGCCGACATATTTTCCAGCTCAGAATCTTACATATCTTACATATTGCTTATGCAGGCAAACGATGTCTTGGAAATGCCGCCTGCTAAACTAGACAATTTCCATGCGCAGTGTAGTGGATAGAAAGTCAAGGAATCCTAAAAGACTATATTTGGCACTATTGGCAATGTGGATATCATGGCAAGGATGAATAATGCTGCTGGAAGTGGCCTTTTATCACGATCAATAGATGGCGGCGAATGCGTTTTCACGCTTGGTCGGTAGAATCCGGTGTCCTGGGTGACCTATAATGATATGATGCGTATGTTGACTATCATCTTGCAGCTGCAATCGTCCGATAATAATGCTTAGACTTTCTTTGCCTTTATGAATTTTATGCTTCACGCCGTCCAGTCTCCATTCCACAACGGCTTTCATATGGTCCCAGCAAGAACCCTACAATGCAATGGCCGTAATGATTTGGTTGGCCCGACAAGGGACTAACCCGACCACGAAACGCCGGAGAGAAAGACCCTGGTTATTACAGATCCTTTTCTAGCCACTTGGTGTATCCACTGCTGACGACAGAAAGGGTGGCATCTTCCAAGGTCATGCCTCCCTCGACGCACTTCATCAAATCGGACCACAGCTCGTCCAGGAACTCCATAGTCGGTAGATGCCTGAAATTCTTGGGCGGAGGCCCGATTCCGTGCTGCTTGAAGCCTTTTATGTTTTTAAGCGCAACCTCGAGTGCGACTTCTACCTTCCCCAGATTAAACCTTGCCCGCTCGGCAGTGGTATTGACAAGGTGATTGTGAATGAAGCCCGGGCGGCAGATCAGCGTGTGAATGACTTCGACATCTGTCACGGCGCTGTCAAGAATCGCCAGGTATTCGTGCCCGGTACCGTCGATTTTTCGGGAGTACTCGGGGCCGGGGATCGGGGACGGACGCGCAAGGAAGCGAAGGAAGACGATTGCATGGACACCGAGGTCGTTCCGGAGGAGGTTCTTGCGGACCAGTTCAGCTAGACTCCAGTACCCCTTGCGGATCTCGTCGAGCATTTTGCGGAGTCGGCGGAGGGTAGCCACAAGTTCCCCATAAAAGGCGTAGTACTGACAATGATGCACGTCCGCTTCCGAAGGGGGAGCTTCCATCGTTGCTGAGTCTGCCACGATAATGTTTGCCATGGT
Organism: Lineolata rhizophorae; assembly: GCA_010093515.1. Taxonomy (NCBI): domain Eukaryota; kingdom Fungi; phylum Ascomycota; class Dothideomycetes; order Lineolatales; family Lineolataceae; genus Lineolata; species Lineolata rhizophorae. The sequence continues at coordinate 1,008,037 of MU001682.1, read as the reverse complement.
AGGATTTACGATCTTTCAGAGACGAAGAGTGAAAACCCGGTGTCTAAGATCCCACCGCGAGATGATTTAGAATGTAGTCTAGGACGAATTATGTTATTATGAGAGCCAGAAAAGCGAAACGAAGAGGGAGTAGTACGTACTCTGGATAAAGATGCACCTAAGTAGTGCCAACAAGCAAATAAAATGCGTGCTAGTTTGAGTCCGGTCTCGTGAAGTTCAAATTGAAGATGGCGTTTACTATCTTGTACTGTTGTTGTCAAACTGGCTGTACCGTGGAGCATGAAACAAGTCAAGCGCTAAAGGTTGAATTGGAAAGCGGAGCCTAGATATTTAAATAGGTGTGGCGTGGAAGAAGCGAAGTGTTTGATCAATACACAGTTTTGTTCGCTCCGCTATGTGAATGAGGGTGAAATGACCCTTGGTATTTAGCTCCTGCATCTGCCAATAGATCCTTGCTAGGTGTCCATTATACCGCGAAAAATCATTGGTGCATGGAATAGCATCGTGTGTTCTCTTGAGGGCTCTCAAAGCTGGTACTTCGAAGGTATCCGCTGTGAAGTGCGAGCTAAAAGTTAGCAAGCAAATATCAACAAAGCTTATTGGGCGACAACGATACTGTCTAAGTCCGGCCCCCACATGTTACCTATCCCGCTGTCTTCCTTTCCTACCAACACACCGTCTGTCTCGGAATCTCCTACTTGTAGATGCAGCACACTTGTCCCCGGGTTGTTCCCGCTGCCGGTCGGCAGGAAAGCGACCCTCCCACCAGGACCTTCCTGCTCATTCCCAACGCGCACGTCCGCAAACCGTTGGTCTAAGTCCCCATTGGTATACTTAATCTGCAGTGTCTGCATCCCGCCGGGGAGGCGCACGTTCGGAATAGCAACCGTTCCATTATCCGGTCCGCCAATATACCCGATAGCGGTGCCTCCGTCGCAATTGTCGCAATTCACTGTGCGCGGATTGCCCCTCAGTCCGTCCCAAGCCGTCTCGGCTTGATACGTTTGCTTGTTCGGCCACAGCTCTGAAGTCCACTGGCCTGAGCTGGCGTCGCGGGATAGCGGAAAGGCGTCCGTGTTCGTGAGGCGAGCAGTGCGCGAGTCCGCGTCGAGACTCAGTGGGAGCCATATGTACGTGCTACGCATGAGGTTGTCAGGCACCCAGCGGTCGCCCATGTACAGCGCCTCCGTGCCGCCGCCATTTGTGTTCGCCCTTAGAGGCAGGATGAAGCTGGTTTGCGAATTGTACGTGTTGGAGCCCTTGTCTGCGAAGTTGGTCCACGAGGACCAGAGCCCGGAAAGTGAAGTCGCGGTCGCGTAGACGTTGTCGTTGGTGTCCCAGCCGGTGAGGTGACTGCCAAAGATGAAGTAAACGCCTTGATGCTTGACAAGCGCGGGTGACTCGATGGATTCTGAGAACACATATGTGGGAAAGGTCACGTTTAGGAAGTCTGCAGAGAGCGCATCGATGCGGAGGCCATTCTCCCGCTGATAGTTGAATAGTTATTAGTAAGGTAAGTAGTTGCTGCGCGGGATAAGTCCGCTCTTGGTTTGGAAAAAGGAACTTACATCCTCGGTCAAGAGATATCCGCTTCCGTCCTCATCCACGAATACACCCATGTCTCGGCTCTGATATCCAAGCGGCCTGAAACTTCCTCGGTATTCGTATTGCCCGCAGACCTCCGAGCTCGTCGCGATTCCGACTTTCGCCTCGCCGTAATTACTGCTGTCAATGTGCAAAAAAAGGACATACTGGCCGGAGTTCTGGTTCCAGACCACCTTGGGACGCTCCACGACGCGCTCAGGCCCGAGGTCGCCACTGCCCTGGCGCGAAAGCAGAGCTCCGACAAATGTCCATTGAACTAGGTCGGTGGAAGAGTAGCAGTTGATGTTCTGGAAAGCGCTACCGTTCGTCTTGTCCTCCCCAACCCAGTAATACCTGCCATCAGCCACAGTAATGCCTCCTCCATGCGCTTGGATGTGGGTGCCGGTGTTGTTCTAGGTTTCAAACGGGTGAGAGTGAGCCATGATTCCATTCTGGGAGACGTTGACCTGAAAAGCTTAGGAATGGTAGTACTTACTGCCGTCCATGTAGCCCCGGGCACAACCTGCAGGTCGGCAGCGACGAAGAGCGCTAAGTACGCTGCAAAGAATAGTACGAGAATCATTACGACCGAATGGATATGTGGATAGGTTGCAAGAGCGCAGAAGTGACGAGGAATAGGAAGTCGAAGTGCATGTCTTTCAAGCAGGTCAAAGCGGTCTTTGTCATGTTTTTCTGCTGGACGAGCTAGCAGTGGCAGGTACATTAAAAATTGTGCGGGGTGTCCCTGCATTAACGGACAACAACAATTGCTATCTACAGGCCTTCTTTCTCTACGCCGACCGTTAATTATGAAGTACAACTCGCTCGATCTAGCAAGGACGTTAAATCCTAACGACAACTACTGGAAATAGAGGAACAGTTAGCTCGGAAACGCGAATTCTAGTTGGAGGAGGATCTCGCAATTGCTCACGATGGTGTCGCCGCAATGAGCGATTGGCGAACCTGCAGGCCTGTTTGGCCCTATGCACGATCGCTGCACCCCGCACTCAATATTCCAGGGTCGTCCCCATGGTTGACATGGGCCATGGCTGGGGGTTCGACGAAGCCGCGAGCGCTTGCGGTCATGTGCAACGACGCTGTGCAAATTGATAGAGCTTAGCAAGTCTCGCATCCGGGCGCTCGAGAACAGGCGCGACAACACATCGAGAACTGTCGTCACATAGCGCAGCGGAGACCTTTGTGTGGGGCATACTAGTGGGCGAAAGACCACGAGAATACGTAGCAACAGAGATGGCAATATATTTGACGCAATATGTGACTGCGGGCAGATCAAAGATCCCGGTCGATCCAAGCACATCCTTGAATCCCCGCAAAAACAATCTCGAGAGAATTTCTCGATGGGGCTACCTCTTGTTGCGGTGCAACTTCAGCGCTGCAATAGGCGCGGCATGATGACGAGCCTGAAGGGCTCAAGGGAGCATCCGAAGGACCGCTGAAAATACCACCATCTAGATTTGCTTTAGGAACAAACACCTATGTAGGTTCGGTGAATGGCGAAGCTGTCGACAAAGAGAGGCCACGATCCGTTGTTGGTGTTGTGAAACGTCGGTGCGACCCCTGGACCCCTGGGCCGCGGCCTCGGCATCGGCTCCACCAGATTTCCCCGGTGGCAGCAACATCACGCCTTCCGGTGAGACATTGGAAAGTGACTCTGACATGAACCCGGACATCTGAGAATGGCCGCATCAGGCGGGGACGTCTACACGCGATAAATCCGGCATGGCGCGACTATGCCGGCTTGGGAACCACGGCGCCCCTTAGTTGAGGTGATGACTTCTGCGTCGAGATTTGGGCGCAAGAGCTGCGTGAGCATCATCTTCCCATGAAGCAAATATTGAATTCAGGATAGAGACTACCGACCGTTTCGAGCGTATGTGTATTCCACTTGATGAAACTAACCGCATCCCGGCCCGATAGTGAGTACCTAAACTTCTTACTACAACGTCTACAAGCAAAAAACGACTTTCGAACACCATAGATAGGTTAGCTAACAATACATAGGCGCATCTTTCTAGCTTTAGCCGCCCTACAGTTTAACCACCTTTGCTAAACTTGAGAAAGCGGCGTATTCCTTGCGATCCTTCTTCGTGGACAATTCTCAGCCGGTCTTCGCGATTGCCCATGTATCGGAGGAGCGTGCTCCGCGCGATGAACTAGACACTGTTCAAGGGCACGCTCCTGTTGTCCGTTAATCTCCGCGCATTCTCCCGGAACTTGAGATACGACTCTCGTTCCCCTCCCAAGCAACCCCCCGCGGTCGAGCGAACGAACAATACAATACTAGGCAGCGGAAAGGGACCCGGAAGGGCGTGGCTCGATCGGGAATTGTGGGGTGAGCTGGAAAGGGGACAACGTACAATGCTGGGCTTGATGGTGGCCTGTTAGGGACAGTCTTCGTATACCATCGGTCGTTTTGGGCAATCTGTGAGCCAGATATCAACATACCGTCGCCCCTATTACCAAATCTCAGGATGGCATCTCATATATCGTTGTTTTACCATGCCACCATGAGATTAACAGACGGAGCTGCAGGCCAGTTCTGCGTACAAACTGGAGCCAAACGCACATCTCAAGCATAATCAAAGGTTTTATATAGACGAGAGACCTCTTGGCTAGCTCATGAGCGACCGTGATCACGTTTTCTCTTATCCTAAGAAGCTTACCTGCTTTTTTTTTTTCATAACTGCATCTTATGGAGTAACACATACGGCTTTAGAATCAGGCCCGGTGGCAGCAGAGTGCCGGGCAATAGTTGAATCTAGGCAATACAACATTATCGCTGTGCCTAAAGAATGATAAAGCTCGGAAACCTTTAACGTATTTTGCGCAGCATTAATTTGGTAATCAACACCATCGGCGAATGCAAGCGCACATGTGGCATCATAGCGAAGCAATACTCCTAATCCTGCTAAAGAAGTGGCGTGAAAAATTGCCATCGAGTGGCAATATCGGGAGCTTCATTGTTTAGAAGAGAAATTGCTGTTAGATCACCTATCCAGCAGAGACTTACTTCGCTCTGGCTTTTTCAAGAGATCTCAGGGGCTTAGTACTAGTCCTAGGCGAGACGCTAACTGGGCAGGGGCACAGCATGACCTCCAGGCGAGGAAAGACAAACGCAGTTTCTGGATGATCTGGAATGTGGCGCTCTGCTTCGGCAAGGGCTGCGAAGACCCTTCTCACGCGCGCGTTCCGTGCGCTGGGGCCGAAAGAGTTTGTACTACTCGGGATAGTTGGGAGACTAGTCGCGAAGGCACGGCTGCAAAGCACATTTAGAAGGAACTCATCTCCAGCCCAGGTGTCCACGGGAGCTCACCAGCTGCGTGACGCGGATCAGTCGCGGCAGCAATCGCGATCCATCGCGACTAGACTCGGCTTCGGCGTTGAGTGTCCACGGCCCTGGGCGGATCCCTGGGACGCGCAGCTTGGCGAGGCGAAACTGTTGCCCATCATGGCTAGTGGCCAGGTCTGATTGGACGTCGCGGGGTGCCGCTACCAGTGGCGCAAGCCTCAACCGCGACCGGCCCGAGGACCCCTGGACCTGGCGGGAACTCACTCACCACCACGCAATCGGGCGATGGTTTGGTCGCTCAACCATTTATTCGTGCCAATCGGCGCAATTCGTACACCAGCGTCTTGCTGCTCTGATTTTGCTGTGTTCGCGATGGCGTGCCGACGACTGTGGTTCTTGTGTGCTGCGGAGATACCGCAATGTCACCGATCCGGTGCTGGCTTCAAGCTGGAAAGAGCGCCCACCTCACTACCCATCACTGCCGGCTTTTGTGGACACTGCAAACAATGTTCTTGCCAGAAACTTGACACAGGAGAAAGTGCACACTGCTGTGCTTTCCCTTCGGCGACGCCGAAAACTCCACACCAGGTGCGTCCTTGTACTGGGTCTGCCTCGCACGTTTGACTCCTATTCCTTCTTGAGAACAGCCCAGCACCAGTGGGAAGCCTGGATATGATATTCTCGACCCTAAACAAGTCCCCCAGATGGCTTCTTGACCAGCGTTACTGGTAGTCGCATATTCGGCATCTCCGATGCTCCTCCCCCACGAAGTTTGGATAAAATGGAGTCCTGTCCAAGCCAGCCTCCCACATCTCATCCAAATCTATCCACTCCAACGGTTCACAGTCGCTTGTGCGAACTGTCCTCTCCACCAAATCGTGGTGGCCTCGGCCCTCAAGAACTGCCCAGCGTGCGTGCCTACCCGCCAGCGATCAACTACCACCCTCTCACGACCAGCCTTCCGCCCGGCTGCGTCACCGACTACGATTCTCGAAAGACCAAGCGTCCCATTGCCTATGTGCCATTATTTCCCGACGCCTCGCCTTTCCAGGCTCGTCGGCACCACCACCGCCATCACCGGCATCGTTCTCGCCGCCAAGGCCGCTCCGGCTCTTACGCCACCGATTCCGACGCCGACGAGGAGTCCGGCGGCAGCGACGCTGAAGTCGAGTTCTCTGACGCACCACGCTCCCCCAGAAACAAGCAGCAGCATCAGCGCCGCCGCAAGCATCGCAAGCCCCGCCAGGAGTACTTCTACGCCGTCCCAAGCGCGCTGAGCGAGTCATCCGAGTCAGACGAGTTCTGTCCGGGCAAACGCCGCAAGCTGCCGCCGCGGCCGCCCGATCCAGTCTCGGCGAGCGTGACTGAGTGTTCGGGGTGCTCCGAGTGCGGAGGTGAAGACACGTCGGCGTGGGAGACGGAGCTGGATTCGGCGGACGAGAAGCAGGGAAACGTGTCGCCGGAAACTTGGCAGTACTTCTGTCCGTACCACGGGCATTACACGCACGATATCGCGGCGAGGAAGCGGACTATAAAGGATCAGCGACTCGCGGAAGAGAAAAGAGTTCGCACCATGGCTGAGCGGAAGGGTATGTTCTCTAACGCTGTATTTGTGCTCTATTATTTCCTCAAGCCGTCTCCATGCCGCATTGGCTCTGACTTGGTCGCATTTCGACGTCTATTGCGTAGCGATATCTTGCTAACACGTTCTTTGTTCACGCTCAAAAGCGCTCTGCGAGCATTGCCAGCTCCTTGGCCCACCGCACCGTAAGCTTGGCCGCCTTACAAAACTCCCGCCGGAAGTCTGTGTCAAGCTCTATGGACCTAATGGACTCATCGGCGCAGAGCAAAAACCTCGCAAGACTTTCAAAGGTACGATGCTAGCTCACATCACCGCCAAGAGCGGAACGAGGGGTCCTAGTATTTTCGTGACAACCTAGAGCTCGACGGCAATACCTTGAAATGCTGAGGCAAGATGTCATGGCCGCTGACCGAGTCGTGTTTTGCGCAGGCGTGAGCTACTGGCGCAAGCGGTATTCCCACTACAAGGAACGCAAGAAGGTCAAGAAGATTCTCCGCAAACATGTGGGTTACCTCCGCCGTACATTGTCTTGCATCAATGTTCCCCTCGAGCCTTTGCTCGCACAACAATGTTTGCTAACTCTATTGGTCATCGCTTCAGGGCAACAAAATGGCGCACAAGACCCTCCAGTATCGCAAAGATCCTTGGAGCATTCCATACTAGACTGAAGAACGCCCGACTATTCGCGTGAGGACGTTTCGTGATAGTTAAAAGTATAGTGGGATAGGCATCATGGGAGACTGTTCGAGTGGAGGAATGGCGAACGGGATAATTGGCAAACGAGAAGGTCAGGTGGTAAGGGCGGTAATTTGCAATGATACCCTACATCCTTTTGGTATGGCACTTAGTTTGACATCACGACACGCTTCATGAGAGTTTAGAGTTCCTACAGATTGCTTGAGGCACGGTAGTCGTTATCTTATATAGACTCTCAACGATAACATTTTCCCCAACTGGTGCTCTTCGTGATTTGAGCGTGGAAAGAATCCTGTGCTCTTTATCTTTGAACGTTGTTTGGGTGCCACTGTGTTTCTACATTTGCGCTTCCGCAGGTGTGCCTATCACATATTGACGTGAAGATCCCAGATAGGGTGCCATCAACAAAGCTTGTCACACCGAGCTTCTTGCACGGGAATCTGGGTCATTCCTTAAAGCAATTGGATTCAGAGCTAAGAGTGCTCGCCTACTTATCTCGGGATGCAGCTAATTCTACACAACGACTGCATTGAACGGGCTCGATTTCAAAACTTGCTCTTTCCGGTCAGGCATTGACGAATAGTAGCAGAGTTTGCTACCTCTCGCTATTGGCTAAGAGCGCGAGACGGGCGCGGCCAAGACCAACGCGGCCGCCCCCAGTATAAATATAAGTTTTTCTTGCCGTTCGCACTTGTTTTCCTTTCTCCACAAAAGGAGATTGACGATACTAAAACACTTGCCGGCGACCATGGCATTTGTAACTTGACGATCTCCTAGAGTAAAGAGTACTGAACCCCGATATCACGCGCCTCCTCCAGAACCATAGCATGCGTTGATGGCCGGGTTCTACATTTTAATATAGTTTCGCTTTTGTAGCGGCAAATCCCCAAATAGAGGTTTTGCTATTTTAGCGTGGCTATAATTTCTGTTCTATTCATGTGATGGATACAATGTATTGCGCTTGCACTTTTACCACTATATTGTACGTGTTTGGTATTCCAACTTCTATCCAAATGACTCTCGCTGAATGGCGATTTTCTTGTTGTCGCCTGACGACGAATTTGCAACCCCAAGCACGTTATGCGGATGACTCTCTATCCCTACACAAGTATTTACCTGGTGTAGCTGCAATGGAGGAGACACTTCATTAGGTAAGCCGTAAATTTCGAACTACGAAAGTTTGTTGAGCCTTCGTTGTAGACAGAAGAATCAGAATACACATGCAGATGACGCCACAAACAAGGATATCGCAGAACGCTGTAGCAAAGGTTGAAAATTGAGTGTATGGACTTGCTGCTTGGCTAGACAAAGCCAGACCAAGCGCATAGATCATTCTGCAAAATAGAATTTGCGTCCCAAGCTCCAATTCTGTCCAGAACTCGCATCTTGTGACCAACGCGTATGAGTTCGTTTTCCAGCTATCTCCACCATGTTCTCTCTAAGTTAGAGCTATTTTTATAGCTCGTTTCTCAAGGCCAAATCTATCTACCTGGCCGCTCTGCACCCTCAATCCGCTCTAGATGCTCGCATCGACAAGGTACGGCTGCTGATGGCCGTTTATGACCAAATAGTGCTCCCAGTCCTCTTGCACGTCTAGGAGAAGCCCAACCCTCTTTTGTGTTTCACGGTCCAAACTCCACTTTTTGAGCTTAGCGACTGCTTTGCGCCATTTGCCCTTGACTGTATCAACAGCCGGTTGTAGCGTCGAAGCCCACATGTGGCCGACACGAGTTCCAAAGTTAATCGAGATCTCTAACGGGGCATCGTAAGAAAGTTCGTGGTCGAGCCTTGTCTGGGAGTTGCTGTTGCGGTCACCGAAAATATGGACGTGAAATGATTGTGGGTACGTTGGGCGGGCACGGTGGAACTGTATGCCACACGGATTGAAAATGCTAACATAGCAGAAGGCACGACTACCCTTGTCGTTACGGAACTTGAGGACGACGCTGCCGGCATAGTAAAGGAGGATTCTGGTGATCTCCTAGGCATTCAAAATGAAGTGGTTAGTTTATACCTTTCCCTACGTCTATGGGGTATTGTGTAGAGCTTGAAAAGAGTATAGGAGCGCAAACTATACCTCATGTGGTTCTAACGTGAACCAAATCCTCATTTTCCATGCCCTGTAGTTGTCCATGGGTGCCATCTCGCCATCGTCCCAAAGAGCCCACGGGTTTGGCTCGACATCAGGAGCTCGACACGCGTATATGACTGCGTGGTAATCGTATTTCTTCTCAGCTTTCTCCATCGTGCGCGAGATAGTTAAGATTTTAGTCAAGAGCGAATTTAATGTTATGTTATTCTTGTCAACTTGAAGGACGAAGTATGGAGAGAGGTTAGAAAATATATATAAGTTGGAGGAGGTGAGGAAGAAATGGAGCATGGCAGAGGCCGTAGAAAGTTAACACTTAGTGTACAGACAATGTCGGAAGGCACTCGCTAGAACTCCTGGGCTTTACGCTATTACGGGCAAGGTAGGAGAATTCACCTTACTAAAGGCTTCATATATCGGCTAACACCATATAGACAACTTTATACTATTTCTCTGCTAAAACACATTGCATCGTTCCAAATCGGATACCTGATAGTAGCTATAGATCATGATATTCACATTTCTTGGATATGTAGAGCTAAAGGATCTATAACGTGGGAGCTATGATAAGTTGACCAAAGTTAAGCCTGAACAATAAGATGGTACTACTGTTATAGTATAAGCATTATAATTATCATTCATCAGTTGGAGACATTATGAAAATCTTGATAACTCTAGACACTAACCTTCATGCCCAGCAAGTACACGGATAAGACCTAGAGTTGGCGACATGTAAGATAAAATTTAGACTATTGCATAGCTTCTTCAAATAACCAACATCTACTACTATTTGCGACCGTTAGCATGTATATAGCTCCTAGCCAGCAGCATCGCACCTGAGGTGTAATACGAGTCTTTTGGGCAAGCTGGCTAGTTATGCTAGTACTAACAACGACCGAAATTGAAGGATGGTGATACAAGTGTCATGGCCTCTCCGGCACGTATTTTTGAGAACTTTAAACCTAGAGCTAGTAGAATACGGATTGGGATTGCCGCCATCATAGAATTCGTGTTCAGAAAGCTATACCAAGGCGAGCGGTATAGAAAGTACATGCTGAAGTCTTTGTCAGACTACTATATGAATCGCCAATTCTCGATCGCAAAACATCGCAGAACCGACCCATATCACCAACACCATTTTCACCGATACGGAGGCATGTAGAGAGCTTGCCTAGTTTGTTTCAGCTAGTCGCGGCTAGTGTGTATGCGTCACTCGTTGCATACCGGCCTTCAGGGATGAATGTATCGCCACATCATTGTTGAAGGCTGTAAGCCCTGCTTGAGCTGTAGGAAATGGTTTTAGGCCAGATATTATGCAAAAACCACGATCACGAAGACATTTGGACGTCCTACCCGACGCGATAATTATCACGACAGTTACAAATAACAGGGAGCGCGATCAAGACACGAAAGAGACCTGATGGCGACTAAGCATTTGATCATCGTGCTCCATCGCTCTCGTCCTCCTTTCCACTGGTTCCACACGTTTTATGGTTCCTCTGCGGAGCTCAGCACCATGGCGACCTATACAATTCTATTGCACCACCACCACGTCAAGACCTGAAACAGATATCATGTCCATAACCGTATCAAGGACTTGGCACAGACAAGGAAACCCTTGGAAACACGTATCAAGAGCAACTTTTCTTCTTCAAACACCTACACAAGGTAGGAAAGATGACGAAAAAAAAAAAAAAGAGTTTGCATCAGCCTGTGATAGTGCAATACAAGCGACACGGTGCTCAGGGGGATGAGCAAGCCCAGAAGGCCCCCCAAGCTGTTCCCAAAAACTAGATTAATCGTGATAAGGCCCATAGGCCTCGATACAGCGATTAAACTGTATTGAACAGATACTTCGTTTGATCAAAGCCAAAAGGCTAAGAGAGCTGGAGAAAAAAAAAAGAAGGGAGAATGTGCGACCTTGAGGAGGTTTATATACCTTTGCCGAGCAAGTTTCCAATGACCCGTATTTGTCAGCAAGAGCGGTTAGCGCTGATGCCTGGAGGGGTAAGCGTGAATGATTTGTTGGCGTGAATAATTCGCTTCGCAGAACTATCTAGCAAACACTTCCACGTGACAGCATGTGATAGTAGGTTCTAGAGGGATAGGTTCTACGTCTCTAAGAAGGAACGACGCAGCATTATTCAGTCTAGGATGCCGGGGTATAGGTTCCTAGCTAGGCCACACGAAGCACTTAAGAAATCTAGAAGGAATCACTGCGTTTTATGGCTAGATCAACACTGGTCTTACCAGAGACCCTCTCATACGTTGCTAGGTCACATTATCTTTGCAGCTGCAAGATAGGCTGAGTGGTATGTGGCCCTAGAGTTTGGATTATAAAAGTCTCTATGTCCAGGTTTCACTCATCAGTCTTATCATGGTTACCGTCTCTAGCATGAAACGTACAAGCTCAGAGCGTTCGGGCGCTTGCAGCGAAACCCTAATTTGATCATGTTTCTCAGCTTCCAACCTCCGTGGTAGGTTACAGTGCCCTTATTGCTATAAAGTCGGAGTATACTTCTGCTTTCTAGTATTCCGTATTTCATGTGTGCCTTCTGGTTTTCTACTTTGAACATTAAGCAGTGTTAAAAAGAGCGACTAACAAGCTGCTAGGAGATCACGCATCGCAAAACCGCACGCAAAACCCGCCCTCTAAGCTTTCATCCGACTTTTTCCGCCCTCTAGTCAACTCCTTTTACCAGACGAAAACGATCACCGGCGACAAATTTGACATTCTATATGAGGATATAGATTACACCCTATCGAGTTGCGGCTAGCTTATTGGGCAACACTCGCGAGGAGTGGCAGGGCAGGAAATTACCTACAGCCATAGAGATATCTCTTAATGCAATTCTGAACCACACAATTCTCCAACAACTTTGAAGTAATACCTCTTTTAGGGTGCCGCTAACAAGGTATTCGATATTGGCAATGTAGGACATACTTTGCTGGTTAGGTCTACCAGGAGACTCGCAAAAAATACCGTACTGCCTCTATCTACTCGATCTTCTCTCCTCTGCCGATATACAGTCCGTCGACCCCCGGAACGTAGGACATATCACTTATGCCATGGCAAGGTACTGCACGCCATACGGCGTCGGTAAATCTCGTAATGCTATGGGCGGCAAGCATAGATCATCGAGGGATATTATAAGCTTTACTATCAACATCATTGCTAGGATATTGACGTCATTACTATGCTATCAGCATCATTACAAGACAACGATAATATGGGAATAGTGGCCTACATAGATTACTGTATGTATTGTTGGATATATCCGCGAGGGCTTTTTGGTATAGGCATGGGTTAACCTTACGCCTAGGGCATATATGTTTAGAGGACGCGGTTGAAATGTTGGCCAAAGTGCGTTGCCTAGTATATTCGGGCTAGACACGCCTGACGCGTACCCAACACAGTGCTTTTGTAGTTTAAAACAAAGTTATGATAATTGCTCTACGCAGCTTATCGTATTGACTTCTAAAAAATGCAGCACAGGCTTGGAGTTCGAGAAAAGCCAAAAGTCTCTTACTAGACCCATGACTGCATATTCGTATTCAAGAGGCATCTGCCTCTAGCGAGACTACCATTTCTGTCATGCTCTCTCGCCTTCGGGAATGTACCCTTCGTCGACTTCCCAATATCAAGCAGTTCATGTAAAAAGCACGCTCGGCTTGTGTTTAGTATTTTAATAAACATACTAGCCGATCTATCGGGGATGAACCCTAACAATATTTAATCAGCATTCTGCTTAACACGATGCTGTTGAAGGTTTGTGGGCCAGGAAGTATGTTACCTCAATATGTTTCGCTATCCCATACTACTCTCCAGCGTAACCGTGATGTCAAAGTCCTCGAAGGAATCATCCTGGAGAGACTCTTCGGCCGGCTCTTCGACCGCTTTATTTCGGACAGTTCCGACCATTTCGCCGACGAAAATTGCAGCCTCTTCCCAGAAAGTCTCCATGAAAGCCTCCACGAATACCCAGTTCGCTGTAGTCAGAAGGCGAGGGAACTTCCCTTGATACAATCGCTTTCCTTTTGTCCATCGATAAGTCGAAAATAGTAAAAGCGGACTGGTTATAACTAGGAATGTCGCGAGTTTGTCTCCGTAGGTACATGAAGAGGCGACAACGGCTGTTCTGCCTAGAGTAGTCGAGAAAGGATTAGACATATTTGCCGTCGACGATAGTTAAGGCTACCAAGATAATAGTGGCAACCCTCGTATGGACTGGATGAAAGACCAGGATAGTTTGACCTTGTAAATGGAAACGAAGATTAGCAAGCTCAGGCCGAGAGTAGCGTGGTGACGAACAGTGCCAAGAATATAGGGTGGATACTAACTGCTAATTCAACCAACTCTAAATAACATGGCTTAGCAGTGCATAGCCGGACAAAAATTATTACTGTTTTAGCTGTTTCTTACAAACTACCTTACTCTGCGCTATGACTGTCAGTTATTTGCGCAATACGATCAACTACTATATAATCTAAGGCCAATGCACACAAAGTACATTAAACAGCCAGAATTAGCCCCATGATCGAGCCTCTAGCATTGTTTAGGAAGACTATCTAAACAGACACCGAACGCTCTTTTCTTTGGTATTTGAAGCCCCCCCAAAGCTACGTTCGCTGTAAATGCTATCCTACTTCTCCATATCCTCCCTCTCGCTGTATCTTCACAGCCTACATATCATTGTCGATGGTACCCCGCAGGAAATGGCAGTTTGAATACCGGAATACGTAAGTAACGATGCAAGGTATAGTCAAGGTAGTATATTTCAAGTCGAATGTCGGTCTCTTTGAAAAAGAAGTTCATAAAAGATATGCGTATTCAAATGACGGCATCTAGTTGGCTCGAAATTGGGTAGAATAGATATCTAGTCCTTGGGTTACCAAGTCCTAATATTTGTGAACCTAGATGAAATCGTTGCGATTCAAAGGTGTAATCCGAGAAGTTGCCGAATAACTATGTCGAGTTGCCGGAAGTTGCCACGAAATGCTCTAAGAGATCCGTATCCATTGCAAATAGATCAACGACGTCATTCACTTTCATGTTATCATTAGCTAGTTGCTCGCGCGATTGGTGGTACTATGAGAAAATATTCTTAGTTAACCCTATCTAGTAGCTATAAGCATGTCGGCGTTATAACTAACGACGATGTTGCGGTAATAGAAGTCGTTGACGCATCTTTCGATTCGGCGACCTGGTGGGAACACCAGGCCAGCACACAGTTGTTGGTTGCTAAGATGCTGATAAAAGGCTTTCGGAATAAGGACATCTAATATCGGGAAAGTTTGCTACTTTGGGGACGAAAAGAGGTGTAAAAGAGCTCTTAATTGCACACGGAGGAAGATGTCGCATGTAATTCTAGCTAATATATACGTAAGCGAACGCAGTAAACGCGAGCATATAAAGAAACGCTGCTAAAGCAATGCTAAAATTGCGTTCTTATCAGACTCAAGAACTTCCGAGCATCCGTTACTAGCAACAGTCTAGAATAGGCTCGGAAGTGCCAGCATAAGTCCGTTTACGGCACCCACTCCGAGCGTTTTCCTTGTGCATACATAGACAGAACATAAAATTCTCGCATTATTCCGTCCACAGCTGTCCAATGCGTTAGGGACAAATGTATATTTTGTCGCTGCATGTTCTATTATAAAAGCACCCTTGATCAAAATCATATATTTTAATACCAAAATTATATTCATAGATACCACATTCTCGAAGGACGGAAGCCTTATTCAACACCGAGAAAATTATCCCAACCATTACCATTGCCTGCTAACAAAGATTCCTGTGTATATTTCCCATACTTAGAGGTAGACGCAATCAGAATTCTAGGGATAGATCTAAAACATAGAAGTTGCAGTTCGTTAGCAAATGCATACAATGGTTGGATGAAACAACGTTAACCTAGATAGCATTCAGGACGAAGTATCTTTTTGGCTTCATATAGATTCAGAGCGCGGAGGTTTCCCTGGGAAACCGATCTCATGCCAGCTCAATTGTCATCAGGATGCAAGAAAGCAGTGCGAAATTTGGATTGAAGAAAGCCAGGACTTGCCTGTGATATCAAGGTACGAAACAATATATCAAGACGTCTGATAGGAATAAGCGTTAGCGTATTTCCATTAAAAAGTTACGAATAGAAGATGGATAGATGAATGTTTTCAGACTGTTCGACGCCTATTTTTGGTCAACACGGTTTGTTCAGCGCACCGTCGGTTCCTTCAAGAGCGTACCAGACTAGCACGCCGTATAATCTAATCACTAAACAAACAAGAAACAACATCTCTGAATAACGTACCAGATATATTGCATGAAGTATATTGTATGCAGAGCTATAGTTGAAACGAGTGTTAGATTATGCGGTGGCAAATGGAGTTGAAAACACAGTGTACGCAGGGTGATATCCTCAGAAGTATCTGTTAGTCCCCATGCTAGGACACGTTGCCGCGTCGTTGCAATTGGGGCGCGTGATGGTTCCCTCGAAGGGCATCCAAAATCGCACCAGAATTTTCTCGTCATTGGATAAGTATGACAAAAAGGCAAGGAGGAAAAAAATCATACCTGATCAGTGCGTTGATTACATATCAAGCGAAAGCTGGGCCAATCTGTAAACAATGTCGGTTAGCACAAGAACTAGTCATGAGTTCAATGCCAGATGTGCGGATTAAATGGTCTTCAGATATCTGTTCAACTCTCTCAGAGGGCTCGGAATGCGGTAGTTCCATGCTGAATGCTGGAACTCAGCTCGCATCTGTGTATGATATCATCACTAGACATCAAGAGGATGCAGAAGCTTACACGTACCCTTATGACATCAAGCGCCGGTATGAGCGATGCCTTTTTGCAAAGCAGGCACCTATTAGACTGCAGTAGCAAAGCGTGCTGGCGTGTTGTGGAGAGAGAAAAAGGAGGGATAGTGCGAAAATTTGGGGGCTTTTATACCTTTAGCGAAGCGGTTTCCAGCGACTGCTTTGTCAGCAGCCCGCCGTCGGTTAGTCACGGTTCGCATCACTCGCGTATGCCGTAATCGATCGCAAGTTCAGCTGCCTTGCAGCTGCGGACCCCTAGAGGTACGACGTGATCCCTTTTATAGCGTATCGCAGGCATGTTTCGCAGTCAATAGCAATGGGATTCGATTACGCACATTACAGTCTCGTCAGGCTAATCAATGCGAGTACCTAGTTGACGGAGCAGAGGCGTTGGTGTTGAATACATACAGAACCCGTAGTCTGAGAACATTGCCTTTTCCGCCGCCCAATCATTTTCTTCTTCCAGAGCAAGAGTGCTGACGCCTCAAATAGTTTTGGATTTCAGAATCTGCCTGGGTAATTTGATTTTGCATCACCATTAATCACTTTCTCACGGTAGAACAGTCCCTAGCCACACAGCTACCGACATATCTCGTTTCCGCACTACCGCCGTTTGCAATGGCTTTAACACGTACTCGAAGTCCGCAACTTCACACATAGCATAATTAGTGCTGCTGCTATCCTGGTGGCCGAGGTTCGAGATACGAACATACATCCTACGCTGAATCGCAATGATCAAGAACACTTGGGCGTGATGGATTTAAGGTGCTTCACGCTGACGCGTTAAAGCTGAAGGCAATACACATGGAGATGAGGGCAGAGTGTCCAGATAAAACAGCTCACATATTCTCTAAATAAGGCGTAAGAGGAATACATCTTTTGAAGCTGTGGATAAACTAGCGCTGGGAGTCTAAGCAAGTTGAAGGATTTCACTCTGTATTCCTCGTTCGTTGGCCAGTTTGAGCCCGGTCAAGCAACATGATACAGCATAAGAAGAGGTTAACTATTTTAGTTCATCGTTGCAATATTGAAGGAGAACTGTTGGTAGTATCAATATATAGGAAAGTTGGCCTGTGAATACCCCCTTACAACTGTTATGATTTTGCATCCAAAACTATATCCAGAATTAACAAGTAGGCCACTAACGTTTTATTTGACTGTATTCGTAGTATACCTTATACCGTATACAGGTACATTATCACTCTTAGAAAGGCTATTATCTAGAGCGTGAGACAAAACATTGCTTCTGAAAGCTCCTAGGCTGATATAGCGCCGCTCTATCAGCCTAAACCATCTCGTCAATCTCCAAAATTTGTTTGTTTTGTCATATATGAAATTCAGTTCTCGTCTGTACGAATTGGAACCGCAGAACTACACCACCAGGGTTTCACGATAGGTTCGGCGTAAAAATGTTATTTCCATCACGTCACACTTATAATTGTGGACCTGCTCTCATTTTTCAAACTGTCAGTAGATTTCCACAGCATTCCTGGCCACGAAAGTGGGTACACGAGTGTATAATAGCCATCGAGACCTCAACATGTAATTATCTACATCGAAAACTTTGTGAACTCTTTAACGGAAGGGCCATTCCGCGCTTGTAGGTATCGGAAGAAACCATGAAAACTGGAGATGCTATTGAAACGGCAACAGGCTCACGAATCCTCGGCCTAGAATAGAATCATAAAGATATCCTCGCACTTTATTCCATATCCAGTTATCGGTCCAAGTCATAGTTCAGCTTGTCAACTGTTCCCGGAAATTCTCGCGAAGATTTCTGCGTGTTGTCGTCGTCGAATCGACACGAGAAACGTCTCGCACGATACTGGGTCGCAAAAACCGCCTGAAGCAAGAATGAGCGGATATGTTCTATAGCACGCGGAAGCAGGCACTTCGGAGAGTTTCTGGTTCGCCTCGGAGTTCTGGTGGGGCTGCGGAAGCTATAGATAAGACATTTAGCATTGCTTCGTAAGCTAAGATCAACTAAGAACGTCTAGATGTCCAAAAATATTAGCTATCGATCTTGTTTACGCGATTTTAGAACATCTAAAGATACTTTCTCATTTCCTGGCCGTAGGGTTGAATACTGGCTATCCCTGCAGGCCTCGCCGTCGCGCTCCGAGGTCTTAGACGGTGGCAGAGGGGGGTGTATTTAGACGGGAGCATTTGCGTTCCCTCGATGGCAGACTAGAACAAGCTAGTATATATGCCCTCACACAAATGTATTCTGAGGTTTTGCCAGCTTCTAATGCCCTGGGTATATCGCATGGCAAACCGTTCGAGCCGTACAGCTAGTACCATGTCCCATCTCATTCGGGATCCCTAGCAAAGGAAGCGAAAAACGGCCTCTAAACAGCGTACACTTTCGCAAATTCGAATAATAAGAAAGAATCTGAACTTTATCCGTATGGGGTAGCGATGATTTGTCACGGAGTGACACTGCGCACCCACCATACTGTTGTGTGCGTAACTGGTTGACATGGCAACAGCCGCCTAAGCGACTGTCGCCCACCTTTTCTTCGCACGCACGCCGACTTGTAGATAGTTCTTCACGCAACGTCTTGTTAATTGAGCACCCTTTCATCGCGAATCAGTCTAGTTAGCGCGGCTGAGCGCTCTTCATCAGCGACTTACGACCGCTTCTACCGCTTTCGTGACATGATTAGCTTTTACAGTTAACGACAGTGAGAATCCATAGATAACCGCATCTTGCTAGGGCCGTGATTCTGAAAGAAAATTTAGCTAATAGTAAATAGCTAAAAAGCTGATAGTATAAGTAACGCAGTGCATAACCTTGTGTAGCCCCAGAAGCGCTTAGATATATACTAAAGACTTCAGGAAAGTGTTGCGGTTAGACCTGCACGCATGTCAAATTAGACCAGAGAGACCGAGCTTGCAGAGGCTTGCATATTACGCCGAAAACCTAGCAAAATGGTTAGAGTTACCAGGAATCTATAGGCTCTGCTACCGCTATATCGCCTTCAATCCTATATCACGCCAATTAGCTCAAACCTTGTCAATCTCCAGAGCGCATTGAAGACGAGTTCAGCGTCTTTCTCATAGGAGAAACATCTTCCCACGTAATATAGACGACGTAGCTGGTCTCTGCTATCCTAACCAGAATGCTTGTCCGCTCCTGGCTGGAATGCCAGCCTTTGCTATACCAGATAACCCGTGTTGTGTTTGTTGAGAGAGCGGCAGAAGGTCTGAGAAAAAAAAGGGTTTGGTGTAATTGGTCAAAGTTGAAACATTTAGTCTTTGCAGCCCATAACAATTTTTGGATGAGCTTGAGATCATGCACAGAACAATGCAATGTCGTTTAATGTTGATTAGCCATCCAAAATAGCGTGGAAGTTCCCTAGCGGATCCATACAGTTATCTCTAGGAGTCTATCCGCCGAGCTTCGTTGCAGTCTGCAGCCACTTGTAGACAGCATTGCTTCCAGGACGTCAATTGTGGAAATAGTAGCCTAAGAGATCCGCAAGGCTTATATCCGGTCTCCAGAGCTCTGTGGTAATTAAGCGGGCTGGTGCTGTTTCATCAACCGCCTGGAGCTGTTTTTCATAGTCGATGCTCGATTGCGACTTGTCAGCTCCGACGGGCGGTCCATTAGTTTTGGCGCGGCATGAGTAGAAGGCGTGTCCATCAGACTTCGGGCCGAAGTAGAATCGCTCCCACAGTATAGTGATGGGCCTCTTGGCCCCAAGCTTGTGCGTGCGGTGCGACGTTGCTGCGTCGGGCGGGTTCGAGAATCATGCGGGCGACGATGGAGTTGTGGAACGTCGGGACGACGTTCGTGGCTGTCCAGACCGGGCCGACGCGCCGAGACACGATCCGCCCCTGTCCAAGCCGCCTAGCCACATGCAGCGCTTTAGACGAGAGGCTTGGCTTTAATTCGACTTCACTGGAGCCGCCCCTCGCGTTTGACTGTCAAACGCTTCCTTCCCTGGAGCGCCTCGATCTCATCGCGCGCCGACGCGAATGGAAACGAAACGCAAGCTTTTCTCTCGCCAGCGCTTGATAGATAGATGCTTACAAATGCTCTTGGCAGATCGTTACGGTCCTCTTGCCTCTCGATATTTGGCATCCTCTTGCGCCAAATGACCGCAACATGTGATCAAGTCTCTCCGGCATTCTAGGCGGACACCGTCGTCCATTTCCTTGCTCTGACCCTTGAACCTGGTTACACGTGAAGCATGGTAGTGTGGGCTGCATGCAAATGTGCTCTTTATTGAATTCCAGATTGATTCTGCATTCCCGGACATCCGAAAGCAAAGAGCAACCATGCAGCGATCACATGCATTTGCTGTCCAAATACGTACTGCGCAAGTGCTCTGCTCGAGTATTGAGCTCACTCTATAGGAGCTTGCCTAATCCACTGTTTGATCGCTTCTAGAGCTCAATTTGGAATGGCTTTTCAAAATCTTTGCTGTATAATTTTATCACACTCGAAGCAATGTTTTAAACCATCACCGTTGTGCACAAAATCTTATACTCGTCTAGATTTCGCCAAGCTTGCATGTCTTGTAGTATATAGGATCCACGTTTAATATATTTCATCATGTGTCCTTTATTACGTTCTCTATAATAAGAAACGTTAGCAATAGGTCTATGTCCTATAAAGACGGTGGATATATCTAGACACTCTAATTCGTAACTTGGCATCGCAGACCAGCATGCCCTAAATTTACGAGACCTTTATCAACTTCATGGCGCTACTTGGAGCTGCCTCTTTTCAAAGGTTAGGTCCCGTCACAATTCAGATCCCATGAGATTGTCAGTTCTAGCTTTTATTATTCTCGATGCTGTTAGTTGCCTAGTATTGCTTACAGGAGGCCTGAAATAACCAGAAATTAACTTGTCTTTGAACCTTCATTGAAATGACTTCCTTATAACACAATACATGACCAGAATCGTTTCTCTTGTCGATTGACTAGTGTGCGGACCAGCCTTTCGCTGAGAACGGCTTTTCGCTTAGCACAACTAGTGATCTAAAGCCTGTGCAATAGTTTATGTAGTAACTTAGTCAAGCATATCTATACAACAACTTAACATTTAGGGAGCGTTCTTTCATTGTTGTCGCAATAAATAGTTAAGGACCAGATATAAAAGACACTTCAGGGCCCGTCTTGTCTTTCTTTCTCCACCACGAACGAAGATCGAGTCAGGAATCAGGTAAGCACCATTTCCTGGCCGAGCAACCCAAGTAATACTAATAGCTTGCGCACGCTTCGGAAACCAAGCCTGCCCAATATGGGTGACCCATCTTCCTCTCAGCGCGAGCCGCGCATACCCCAACTTGAGAATAGCCAGAGCTTTGACCTCTGGGCGTATGAAATGCTCTCGATCCTGGAGGATCACAATGTAATCGACGCCCTACAGTTTGAGCCGTTCAATACCCGCGACCCAGGTGTCCCGATTGAAACCCGTCTACAGGAACATGGCTTTCATAGAGGAGAGGGATGGATGGTCCACCAGGCAGATCCCGCCGCCATGATGTTCCTCCGGCGCGGAACTGGCCAGTTTATGGATTTGTCCAGGTTTGTTTCTGCTCGAAGCGCACTAGTTGCGCTTCATCGGGAGTTTAATAGGCGATTTGGTCTGCACGGCATTCCAACGTACGCTATACCCTGGGCCGATCGATACCCCGATCCGCCAACTGGAGACCTGCTAACTGGGGAGTGGATACCGCCATACGGCGTCCCTCTTCGTCCTTCTCGCAACTCCCCGGGCCCGGCGGAGCAAGAAACTTCGACCGCTCCTCAGAATCCTCCCGATCAGCCGGGTTGGTCTCTAGTTCTCGGTGAACCACAGCTAAGCGCAGTTCCCCAGACACCAGACGCTTCTCATGGTGCTCAACCTACTAGTGGCACTCAGACTGATGACGAGCGTCGGACTATTGCAACACAACCGACACCCATAGTAAGGGGTGCAGAATTAGACGTTCGCCTTTTGGATCCGGCTTTGCGCCCCCCTGGTTCGACGACCGACGTGGCACCAGGTTTTCCGATACTCCCTGAAGATTGGAACCAATTCGAGGCTTCACTTCAAGCCGCCAATCCAGGTGCAACGAGAAATGCTCCCGCAGGCACGCCTGCATCGGCTCCCGCAGGCACGCCTGCATCGAACTCTACTCGTCGATCTCAACGCCGCCCGCGCCAGCCGCGTAGCTTCGCGTGTGAACCCTGCCGGAGACGCAAAATTCGTTGTGATAGGGAGAAGCCGATGTGTCACAATTGCCGACGGAGCCCAGCATACTCGAATTCTTGCTTCTATAGCCCGATCGTAGATCCGGACTGGGTGGCCCCCGCCCACTATGCTCCGCCAGCTCAGTGGCCCGCGAGAATGAGAGTCCATCCTCCCCCGGCACCCGGGGCACGCGCTATTGTTACAAGTGGGCCAGGTGCAGCGGCAGGCCCGTCTAGACCGGCTTAGAACGCGACTGGCTCTGGCGTTGCCAGCGTAGCAGAGACCCTGCATCACCGTGCGGTAGTTCATCCTTCAGAACACTTTTTTTCGGAGATTTAGGATCACAGTAGTCTGGATTGCTAGAAGCATAAAGGCTTCCAAATTGTTTTATTAGGAGTTAGGCGTTAGGCGTAGGCAATTAAAGTTTCAAAAACCTAACTTTTTAGCAATTAAATGTGCATATTTATGCCGCAGAAACTGTAATGACATCAAAGTTCGGCCCTCTGCAGATATGCGAAATAGATTCTATAGGTAAGGGTTTATGTGAAAGTGGATAGGATAAAACAATTTGCCAGTAGATTCAATTTTGCTGTAATTCTAATCGCAATAATCAAGCTCCCCGGGTCGAGCGTCGGTTCGAGCATTTCCCTAGTCTCACATGATGATGCTATCATATTTTACTGATCGAGTAGAGACAGAGTTATGAGCGTGAGCACGTGAAATTTCCAGCAGCGCCACGTGCAATATATATGTGAATTTTGCTGTGTCAAAGGCGTGCTCACACTGGGAGTAAAGCTTAATCTTGCCTTGCAGTAAACGGCAAGCAGTAGACGGCGGTGAAATTGCGCTCTTGGGCTGAGCTATAGGCTTAAGGTGACAGCTCCGCTTCCTCCAATATTATCTTCTTTCCTTCACGGTCCCGCGACTCCTCGCCAACCAAGCGCTCATTCAACAACCCCACTATTATCGACGCCGATCTTGCCGCTGCAGCTTGCTGAATCATAGCTTTTTAGTTCCGAAGTAGCGATTTTCCAGCTGACGCCTTAGGCGTCACTGCAAGCGCTGTTTGGACGCGCTGCTGTCATATCACGCCTCCGCATCTAACTCTGCAACGAGGCTGCTAGCGCTGTCAGACCTTCCTCCCTTCCAACCCCACCCCCTCCCCTTCCCCCAATTTCCGACTTGGGGCTAGGCTGCGCAGTTACTCTCTTGTTGGTGCGAGTAGGAGTATCCTGCCCCTTACGTACGTGTACTATAAGCATTTTGCCTATACATGCCGCTAGTTCTAATGCCTCGTAGCCCATAACACGTCTCTTCCGCACACTTCTTGCAGCCGTCAGGCTGTTGCTCTGCTATACTACGCCATCACGACACCACCTTCTCTTAGTCAACCTCAGAGCTTCAGCGCACATTTACGTAGCGGAACTTGTTACTACGCCGTTCCTTACAATAAGGAAGCATAAACACGCTGCAACGCTGCAACGCATAATGTACCCATATCAGATGTCGAACTTCACCTCCGGCGCTCTGGCTCCCGCCAATATCGGAATGGGACCAGGCTCTGATGGCCCTCCTCCCCCTAAACGCCCATATCATAGCCCCAATAAAGGCTGCGGCCGTGGACGCGGCAAGCGCTCCAGGACTGGTTGTTTCGAATGCAGGAAGAGAAAAGTTAAATGCAGCGAGGAAAAGCCTACATGTGCTCGTTGCGAAGCCAACAGCAAGGTCTGCTGCTATCCAGAGCATTCCATCGCGCATCGGGCTCGGCCACCGCGAGGAATCGCGCCCGACAAATCAACGTCATCCGCACCGACTGTTCCAGCACCTGCGCAAGATAACAAGTACACTGCATCGGTCAAGCAGTATCTGGCACCATACCAAAAATATCCTTCAGTCGTCCAGTCTACGCCTGGTAAACTCGACAATCACCATACCGTCGGTGAAATGGCTTCATCCAAAACGGATAGACGTACCACAGATCAGAATCAGGACTTGAGCCAGATTACTATGCAGGAATACCAGGCGCAGTTGATGCAGGCTATTGAGGACGCAGACTTTCGTGGTCCTACGAACTATATCCCGCCGTCAATAAACACCACAGCATCACATGGTCACCCTACTCAGAATGGATACTCTGGTCCTGCTTACAACTTTACGCAAGCTGGCTTCACCGGAGCATCTGAATGGAATCAAATGTCCTACAACCAATGGCATACTGTTTGGGGCGTTGGACCGCAATGTTCTTACCCCACATCTGGCAACGCTACTGTGCACAATGCGCCCGCGGATGCAGGTTTTGCGCACTTTGACGACTCGAACGGGCACGAGTCGGATGCTGATGCAGAGGGCGACCTAGACGACGACATGACGCATAAATATATCACTCTCGATGGCGCCACTTATGCGGCCTGCGCGCCTGTCTCTACGGATTATCACCAAACCGCTATGCCGTATTTCGAATATGCCGACAACACTGCATCTGCGAGCACAGGCGCCTCGCACAACGACGAGGCCACGCCGCCGGCAATTCCTCCTCCTGTAGGAGCCGTTGCGTCTCTTGACGGCGCATCGTTTCATTTTGTGCCGAAGAACAACCATTCGGATGTCGTTGCTTCGATGTCAGATGCTGAAAACGACGACGCGCCGTTGCAAGACCCCTTCGAAGCATCGCCTGTCAGGTCTGGGGCCGCGACGCCCAATAGCGACGTCAATATTGCGGGCGATACTTTTATTGCGACTGCATATGATACGCCATAGGGACTGCAAACGACATCATAGGCAGCATTGCTTGCGCTTTGCCGTCTTTCAGTCGGTTCGGATATCATGTTCTACCTGAAGTTTTATGCACCTGGTTACTCTCTTCCTTATTGCCTCCATGTACTGCGCCTTCATTGTCGGTCTGCTTGGGATGGTATTTCATAAAGGTATTTTGTGAACTCAGTCGTGCTATGCGGTTGTTTTGAAGCCTACTCAACTGTCAGTGGTGGTGCTCTACAGAATACTGCGTCAGGCGGCTAGGTATGCCTTTCTCTCTCGCCGCCATTGATTAGCTTGGTTGGGTCCCGGCCGAGACGAGACGTCTACACGATTTTAGAAAAAGTGGCGTGTGGATAACGCACCCGCAAATTGTAGCAAATTAATGTATGCTAGATTGTTTCCTTTATCAAAAGCTTGTCTTTCATGCGCCCATAGACGTGGCCCAAATAATGTCATTGTGCGTTTGGTTGCGCGATAGCTGTACATTTTTTGGTACTAATAACAGCATCGGCCAAAAGTATAAGTGATACAGCGTCATGGAAGCGCATCAACGTGGACGAACCTACCATGTACATTTAACGTAATCAGAAGCTCCAGGTATCTGGCCTAATGGCATGATGTGGTTCAGGCTTTGCTACTCTGAACTGATTTTGTCAAGTTTATAGCACATGCCCTTTGGCTAGGATGATGGGAAGTGTTGGAGCATGGCGCACATGAATATGATGGACGAGGAAGAAGCAATTGCACAGCACACAAGTTTACCATACAAACAAAATCAATAAGTGAGTCGTACAAGCACAGAGCTAGCTCCACACAAACCTTTTTCAGTTCCTGGTAGCATATTCACAGCATCCCAACTAAAGTTCCAGCTCTGAGATGTGTTGCCTGGCGTATTCGGCGTTTCTCGGCATTGTTCATATCAGAAAAGGCTATTCTAAGAAACTACTGCCTAGGTACACGACAAGATGTATCTAGCGATTAGCACGACCCATCACTGAACGTCCAGGTCTCAAGCACACACTAGATGAGGCATGGGGTTAGATGAAACCACACAGGTACTCCAACGCACGCATGCCACTAGCTCAATCTCGGGCGGTGTTCAATCAGGTAGGCCATGCTTACGAATCCTACCTGAGCTGATAACCCCCTTAACGATTATGAAGAAGAAAAGAGAAGAGAAAGATAAGCTGAGCGGATATTTAAAACCTAAGAGTATGCGTGTGCGGGTGACCGGCGAAGCGTTCCGCCGGCCGGCTAGCTTGGGTCACTCACAGCAAGCAAGGTCAACACCCCAAACCGCCAAGTCTATTGGGTCTTTTATGCAACGCCTTTTCCACGCCATGCCGTCGCTCCAGTAGCTGCCATTATTGATCTGAATTTGATCAACATCATGACTATCGCTTCTCATTTATGGGCACAGTCTACTCTTTTCAAAAGTAATGGCTCGCGTTGCAATTAACTAAATTGTCAGCATTCGACATCCGGGCCTGGCGGGCGCCATTTGGTAATCGTTGTCCACCTAGTATTCTCATTGTTCAATGCTCACACCCAGGGTATATCTATGACAACAGATCCTGTTAACGACCAACCCAGAAACTTCCCATCAAAATGATAAATGGAGTCTTTACCAGAAGTCCTACCACTTCAGTCGTTCGAAGCCTTTCTAAGCAACGAAATGAAACCATTTCTCAATACCACCTTTCCAGGGTCTATAGATCCCGACAACTAGTACAAGTCTTCGAAGAAGCGGCAACGAAAGCGAATGGAAAGTTGAAGAACGGGACACTAGGTTTAGTGGCTATAAAATGAGATACGATTGCAACTAGACGAGGCTGTAGAAAATCACGAAAATTGCGACCCCGCCTATATGCTGTGGATATCTTAGGATTTATTGGTCTAATAGCTAGCGTAGGCTCCGATTCCTCATGATCGTTCTACTCATACGAAAGTTTAATACGCTCCGTCGAAAGCTTACGAGAGAGGAGAGCAACCGTAAAATCACACGGTCGGAAGTAGAAAGAGTACGTTATTTACCATTCAATCATAGACCTTTTGGGCACTGCTAGCCTCGTTAGGACATACTAGAATCCCGGACCATTCCATACTTCCTCCGGTAGACGAATACACTAGTAGGTAATGATATGATAAGTAGGGTTCTTGACAACGCTTATATGCATCTGCGTATAGTGGTTGTGCTTTAGCTTTTACGCTTCCATCCGAGAATAATCACTCGAGCATATCCTTGCTTTACTAATAACCTGATGCTATAGTACGAGCTACATACTATTACTAGTTCAAGTTATTATTACTATTAGCTCATACTCCCTTGCAGACTCAAGCCTATGGGGTGCTTCTATAGGTGCATGATACAAGGAAAAACTTTCTAGAGAACAAAAACCTTGCGAAAGCTTGTCAACCTTGGTATCTATCAACTCGCAGCCAATATT
Source organism: Lineolata rhizophorae (assembly GCA_010093515.1). Classification (NCBI taxonomy): domain Eukaryota; kingdom Fungi; phylum Ascomycota; class Dothideomycetes; order Lineolatales; family Lineolataceae; genus Lineolata; species Lineolata rhizophorae. The sequence continues at coordinate 980,564 of MU001682.1, read as the reverse complement.
AAGTACCTTAACGACGTACTATAAGTACAAGCTGCTTCCTGCTGCCCCCCGCCCTGCTATAGTTATAGACCCTCTTTCCCTATACTACCCCATACTACTCCGCTTCTTGCCCTACCTATGTACGTATATATCAATAAGAGCCTATAAGTTAGAGTACTAGATACTACGCCCTCTATAGGCAAGTAGCTTACTAAGCTAGGCTATATAGCAGGGACCCAATCTGCTGCGGTATTCTGTAGTTTCGACCTCCCGCGGGAACAATATTCGAGCGTTCCTCCAGGCATTTGCTATCGTTTTATCACTCTCGCTTACCTTTCCTTACCTTCTGAGTGGGGTCCGCCCACTGGTCGATGGCCACAGGTGTTGGTGGTCGGAAAAGAGCCTTGATCAACGACGCGTTGCACGTCAACATGCCACCGGCGAAATCCTCAGCCAGGCCCAACGGCAGACCCAGCCGCAACGGCAAGAGACCCAATTACGTGCGCCTTGCTCTCGGACAGGACACCGATGACGAAATGGAAGACGTGGCCACTATGGATGCA